>JARHVA010000207.1:22500-62500 GCA_037957365.1 Torreya grandis
TAGGGAATAAAACAATAGGATATGAGCAATTAAATGGATATATTTCTTGGGCCACATAATATTTTTAGCAATAGCTAGATGTTAGGCTAATAATTAGGCTATAGTGGTAGAGGTGGAAAGTAATATTATTGGAATGTCAATATCATTAATATATCCCTAGTGCTTCATATTATTTTATTTCACTTTTAGCAGTATATTATTATAAATGAGTGGATAGTAGGAAATAAAAACCTTGAGTAGTTAATATAGATACTAGGACAAGAAGCACATCAATTCATTGATATATTCTAACATGTTACATCTATGAGTGTTCCCCACCACCTTAGATCTACATATTATACCCTTGGGTTTTTATGATAGAGTCTTTGGCATCAAGTGGTTATGGACCCATATAGCTCATATTTATTATTATGCCAATACTATCCAATGTTGTGCTGATTTGGGTACAATTATGGTTATATCTAACATTTAAAACTAGATCTCATGTGTATGATTTATTTGATATAGCTTAGGAAAATAATACACAATGTATGTCAGTTGTATTCCACCTGGGAAGTGATAGATCAAAGGATGATACAAATATGTATACCTTGGATTATCACCCTATTTTGAGTGATTTGGCATATGTATTTCCTAATTAATTTCATGTAATTCACCTTTAACATGATATTGACTTCACTATTTATCTTGTGCTTGTGGACACTTTCAATTCTAAAGTTTAATACACAATGACTATGCCTGATCTTAATGATTTGAAGATTTAGCTTAAATAACTATTGAAGAAGGTCCATTTATGCCATAATGTGTCCCCTTGGGGTGAACTTGTGATATTCATAGAGAATAAGGATGGCTCACTTTGTATTTTTATCAATTACTGACAACTAAAAAAAGTAACCATTAAAAACTAGTATCTTTTGACACATATTGATGATTTGCTTAATCAAATAAAGGGAGTAAATTTATTATCCAAAATTAATCTCAATTTAAGTTACCACTAGTTGAGGATATATTATAGGTAGACATACATAATACCTCATTTAGGACACTTTATGGCCACTATGAGTTTATATTGGTACATTTCATGCTAACCAATTGTTAGATAGTCTTTATGAGCCTCATAAACATCATATTTTACTGATATCCAAAACAATTTATACTAATATATCTTGATGATATTTTAATTGTATTATGTACATTAGAGGAACATGAATAACACCCAAAGACAATTCTTAGATATCTACTAGAGAGTAAACTATAAGTAATTTTAAATAAGTATGCCTTATTTCAAGCAAGGGAACATCAATAGATCCTTCAAAAATTTAAGTGATTATAGAATGGGTAGAACCTAATTTAGTAAATGAGGTGCATTTTTTTTGGATTAGTAGATGTATATCTCATCCCATTACTTCCCTTTAGATAAAATCTAAAGTTTTTGAATGGCTAGAGGAGTGTGAGAGGAATTTTTGTTACTTTAAGGCAACACCTCACTAATGCACCCATTTTGGTAGTTCTTGAGCCCACACATGATGTTTTGGTTTGTGTAGATGCCTTGAAGGAAGGCATTAGATTTGTTATTATATATAGCAATAGGGTGGTGGAATATGAGTTGCATAATCTCAAGGACCATTTTTTATTAGATAGGGTAAAAAAACCATGTTTTGAATGGTCTTGTACACTTTTAAAAAATATAAAATGTTAAAAATTGAATGACATTCCAAATAAAGTGATCCATGTGAAATAAAACACCCATCAGGTAGCTAAGTAGTGTCTTGCCAGAAGGAACAACCATGATAACAATAGAATACTAACATAAAATAAATAGTTTTCTGCAAAACTATTATCTCCATGAAACAACCAGAAAACCAAATAAAAAAACCTACCTAAGTAAAGGTACAAACCAAAATTCAACAAAATCAATGTTAAATTTTTAATAGAATTTACCATCCTTCAATAATTGGTGGTCATCTACAAAAAAAATAAATTACAGGGGCCATCCCCTTAAAATAGTGGTTTTTGTGCAAAGCTTCTACCAATGGAAAGTCCATAGAGTAAATTTATATAGGTAAATATAATTTTGAAACTCATCCACCAAGGGACCCTACAGAGTAGGGGGACATGATAGAGGGATTATAATATGTATATTTTATTCCTTTATTATTTTATGCACCTCGGTCCATTCTCCATTTTCATTTATAGGTTGAATTTATATATGCTCCCCCTTACCTTCTGCCATTTCTGAGTAGAGGGGGATTGAAATCTCAATTGATGTAGAGGGATAAAATTTGTCTTTTAAGAGATCCTTTGGATCCTCCCTTATGGTATCAATCCCATATGTTACCACACAAGTGGTAGGTTGTTCAAATGTAGTTGGAGCCAAATCTGGTACTTCCATTTTTAAAATAGTTCTATTATCTGCTATAACATTTGGATATTTTTCCAAAATTATCTCATCCATATTTGTATCTTGTTCTTCAATCCTTATAAATTCCTCTTATGAATCACTATCATAAAAATGAGGACCCCATATTATCAAAATATTAGAGGATGAATTATTTCACTAAGTTGGAGCATTAATTTTGTTGAGCTTTTTACTATTAATAGTTAAGTGATCTGTATTGAAGCACCTACAACATCTAAAGGTAAGGCCTTCATAGCCTAGATAACCCACCAATTAATTAAATTTTACATGGATTTTTTATAATCTCATGTGTTGTTTCAAATTTTTGATTAGTCAGTACTTCATTTTAGGGATTGATCATTTTAGCCTCTAGCTTATTTTATCCTTTTCAAACCTCAACACCTAGAAATAACATTTGATAGAATTAGTATGTGAGTATTAATTTGACATATAGCACATTAATGTAAATAATATCATTATCATATATGCCATTAATATGAAGGAACATCAGTTGGTTGTGATTAAGACCATGACTAATTTATGTGATCACATCCTTGAGACGCTCCCACATGACATGTTTTATTAGGAGGTGAGACAATAGATGGACTCACAAAGGCCCCTTAGGGTAATTGTTATTTTATTTTACCTTGAGTTAGATTGACTCCTAAATCATTAAGTGTGTATATATGCACTATATTATGGTGATTTAAGACATTTTAACTATCAGAGGCATATCAATGCCCTTATTTAGGTCATCTAGGGGTAAATAAGGTCAACACTAAGATTTGTAAATTGTACTTTTTATTGGTATATATAAATATAGAATATTTTATTTCAAGATTACTTGAATGCCAAAGAGTAAGGGCAAAACATAAGCATTTGACATGCCTCCTTTATCCTCATGATATTATAGAGTGGAAATGCAACACCATTTCTATGAAATTTATTATTGGTTTCCCTATGTCTATTTATCATCATGATATCATCATGGTGTTAGTGTATAAGTTGATAAAGGTGGCACACATTTTTCCCACTAAGGACACATATAATGTCATGGTAGTGTCTAGAGTCTTTTTGGATGACATAGTCATATTGTATGGTATACCTCAAAAGGTCACCTTGAACCGAGATATTGTATATACCTATGATGTTTAAACTAATTTTTAGATAACATTTGGAATTACACTCAATTTATGAGAATCCTATCATATTGAGATAGATGGGAAGGATGAAGGAGTTATCTATGTTTTATAGGATATGTTGCATATGTATGTTATAAACCAAGAGTTTTGTTGATAAGACCAACTCTACCTAGTAGAAATTGTCTTATAAAAAAGATAGCATAGCTCCATCAAGATGGCACCTTTCAAGGCCTTATACAAGAAAGAGTGCATGAATCTTTCGAGTTTTGAATTATTATAAGATCATTTTTCTATTCATCTTCCATTATTGTAGGATATAGGAAAAAAATAATTCGTATTTGATAGCACCTAAAAGGGTGTCAGAAGATATACACCAATGCCAAGAGGTCGAATCAAGATTTTAAATCAATGAAAAGGTTTTTATGCATGTAAAACCTCTTGATATCCATATCCATTATGGAAAAGGTTATAATCTTACACCACATTTTGTGGAACCATTCAATATCCTAGAGAGGCAAATTCTAATACCCTATCAACTTACATTACAACCTAGTATGTTGTGGGTTAATGATGTTTTACATGTTTAAATTCTAAGAACATATATTATAGATATATCACATGTTTTAGATTTGTTTGTCATGAAAGTCTCATAGGATGGGTTAGTTTCCTTAAATCATATAAATATTTTGGAGGGTCATATGATTTCCCTTTAGAGGTTATACCTACAATAGGTTAGGTTATAATGGAATAGATATGATGATTGGGCTTCCACTTAGGAAGACACATAACTACATCAGGGTCAATACCCCAAATGTTTGAGATGACATCTAGAAGAAAGTATATATAAAGGGTAGAGGATGCCATGCTAGTTTTAGCCTCCATTTAGGTACCTTGACCACTATGGATTTATGCTCTCTATATTGATTCTATCAGATTGTATTGAACTCACTATGCATTTATATTGATGTATATCCACTCATGGACATGGTTATAATATTTATATTACTAATATGGGTAACAACATAATAATGTGTCCCATTGGCAGTCAAGAAAAAAATTAAAAAAAAAATTCTAAAAAATACTAATTATTTAGAAAAAAAAGGGAAAATGTATATACACTACATATTTGTATATATAATCTAAAACATATTATTTGATTAATTTAAATGACCCAAACTCAAGATATTCTGAGAAATAGATGAAAGTGTATGTGTCCTCTTTGTGCCAAAAAGTGGGACACGCTATTATGCTTTTACCCATATATTGTGATGAGTTGTGATTAATTTTATAAAGTTGTAATGTTGCTTTATTTCATGGCTTATTACTGATGTGTTTAGATGGTTTATGAAAATTTTGATATTGGATTTGTCCTCTAACCATGTATGTATCTTGTGATTTCCAAGTACCATGGTAGGTATGATTTGAAATTAGAGATGTGATTCCTTGTGCATATGGACACAAATTTTTATGTTATAATGTTGAGACATTGCCTTGAGATATAATTATATGTCAAAATTATTATTTTTTTTACTATTGGGGTATTATATTTGCACCCTAGCTGAGTAAGGAGATTGTTCAGATCTTCCTACTGAAATCTAGTCCAACATGGGACTGATACTAGGCTGTGGGTATCATAATGATGGATTAGACCTCTAGAGAAGGTCATATTCCTTATGGATATATCACCTATACTAAACCTAAACTAGCACTTTCTTGGAAAAGGCAAAGAGTTCTGACAAAACATATAAAATCATGTAAAAAGGGGTGATGCACCAATGATTTGATCACTAAAACTCACACAATACACACTATGAGACACTTTCAAGACCAAAGAAAATTAATCTTACATAAATATTTACGAACAAATCATAAATCAATTATCAAATTAGCAAGAGAGGGCAGATATCCACTTTAAAAAAAGACAATAAACTATAGATTGCACTTATAATGACCTTTGAGAACTATTAAACACATCATTAAGGTGATAAAAAATTAGACATAAGCAAGGAACATACATTCACTTAACCACAGTGCATTAATTCATAAAGCACACTTCAATTTGGCTTAGAAAAATATGGAATGCAATCTTTATTACATCAAATAGGTGTCACAGTACAAATTTTAGTAGAGTCTGTTCATACCAAAAAGAGGGATAGAGGTATCAATTTTAAGGCTTAGAATCCCATACTTATAGAAAAGAGAAAGAGAGAGTTGTGCATTGGAAAAGGCCCAACCACTTTTGATGGATTAACACTCTCGAGGATGCTAACTTAGGGCCTTATCAAGAAGGAACAAATTTTGTAAAAGAATTAAACGTCCATTATCCTAATCGAAATGCTAGGCCTCTTCTTGGAACCATGTCATTATCTAATTTATTTGTTAACAACGATCATGTCTTGGAATTGATTGAAATGTGCCACATCTATATTAGGTGATTATCCAAAGCTGCTCATTTAAAATGTCACCATGATGATACTCAAGACACAATTTTATTATATGCATTTATTCCTATATCAAACACAAGTCCACTATAGGTGAAAACTAATCTTAGACCATTGGTTTTCACACAATAAAAATATCTATAAAAGTCTACAAATTGTTTGACTTCACTTCACAATAACTAATATATCTTCACCTTCTATATTAGATCCAAAACATCTATTTCAACTATATAGAGATCTACTCGTAATGCTTGGTCCCTAAAATTTGGCCCTGGTTTACCTTCGAGCTCTACTCTTTATCATTTACTTTGCTTGGGTCCAAAATAACCTCTTGGACTTTCATAAAAAAAATTTCAAGCTTGCCTTTGCTTATTTATTATCGATTGCCAACTCATACTATCTACATCATGCCTAGCTATATTAATGCTCATTGGTCCCATAGATACACTAACTTAATAACTTTTCCTCACTTTATTGATATTTTTATGCATAGATGCTTTTGAGCTATCGATCTTCTACCAACTGAATGTCTTGTGCCACTTGTCATGCATGCATTTGTTTCTTAGATACTCTAAGATTTTTGACCTCTACTCATCATTAGATATGAAAATATTATCAAATGCCAACCATTGAACTATTGGGACCCACTATTTGAAAACCAATGGCTAGTTCATGATCTTAAAATTGACATCCTTACTCCTGTCAAATGACATTTGCATGATTATTATTGATGGTCCTATGACCATCAAATTTATGGTCAAATGCATTTCCTTTTCTTTGTCTGAAAATTGATGTCTACGTGAACTTATCCCATTATTTGATCAACTTTAAAGATTTGTATCTTGGAGCACATGAATCATGGAGGGGCCAAATTTACTAGAGAAGTTAATGGTGTCAAAAGGAACAAACCCATTTGACCCGCTAGCTAGGTAAGGCTTTTTATTGAAGATAATATATATAATTTATTGGTTCATTTATGCTCACATGACATCCTGGTGACGGTCTATCTTATTTGGATAAGTATGGGAAACTTATAAAAAATGTCTGAAATCCCAGCTTTTCACATGTGTATCTTCTTTTATGCTTTAGCAGAGGACTTAGAACTTTGCATATAGAAACTTGGGACCAAATTGATCAAACCCACGTGATCATTTTCTCCAAAAAATATCACATGTGTGAGATTAATGCTAAAAAACTTCCCACTTGGCTCTATCTGAACTCCTATGAAAATTTCAAAGTATGGAAATTTAGTAGATTTTGAATAAGATGGAAAATTTAGACCTCAATATATTTTGATGTTATTTGGAAGATGGATTGAAACTTAGTGCATATATCCTAGGCACAATTATGAACATACCTAAGTGACCAATTCTTCTTGACTCATCTACATGTGTGAGATATAACATCAACAAACTGGCTACTTGGACTTTCTACCACTAGAATCTAGTTTTAAATCAACTAAATAAAGAATGGGATGAACTCCATTTAATTTCATATCTATTCCAAGAACTTTTAACATCTCATGGGGGATTTGTAACTCTAGACCTATCCTTAGAAGATGATAAATTACACTTTGAGTGCGCTTAATGTGTTTCAAGGGCTTTACAAGTTGCATGATATTTTCTAGGTCCATTTATTATATCCATAAATCTACTCATACTAAATCATTAGACCACTCTAACCTTAGAATCCTACTCCTTCCACTAAATTCTTGGACTAGGCAAATTTTTGGTATGTAGACCCAATTTAGTCAACATCTTTGGTGACTTAGCTGGAGAGAATTATTTTTATGCTTGAAATCAAACCATATCTATGAATTTTAGATCATTTACCTAATGCATGGACCATTTACATTTGAATTCAAGATAGCCTCTTCACTTGCAAAGATGAATTCCAATAAACTAGAAAGGAACTAGCTAATGCAGGGAAACTAAACTCAAAAATTAAAGGCAGCTAAACATCTAAATGAATGTGAAAAAAAGCACTTATTTGGGACAAAATATAAAATAAACTAACTAATGTGTTAGAAAACACTTAGAGAAAAAATAATAACAACTAACTATATACAAGGTACTTAGATTTCCTTAATAGTAGTGCTTGAGATGTATACCATTGACTCGGATAGGAAGCTCTTCACCATTCATCCTTGTGAGGTGGAAATCATTATGGGACTTATAGCTAGAGACTGTAAATGGACCACTCTAGAGAGAATCAATTTTTGTGTGATTTCCCAGCTTAGCTTTGTCCTCATCCCACTTGAGGAACAAATATCCTTCTTGAAAATTTCTTTATGAAGTTCCTTTATCAAAATATCTCTTTTTCATTACTTGATGGGCCTCCATAGCCAACATTGATTGATGCCTTTTATCATCTAGATCCATGAGCTCTAAATATCTTATTTCCATTGGCACATTATTCAAAAGTTAAAGGTAATGCATTAATTCTGAAGCAGGGAATTCAAGAGAAATAGGCATTTTTGCTTTCTTACCATATACTAGCTTATATGGAGAATTGGTAATTGACCTTTTATATGTGATCCTATCATATAAAAAATCTAACTTCAATTTGATATGCCATGATCTCTAATTGTCTTTAATAGTCCTCCTGATGATATTCAACAAATTCTTGTTGGTAGACTCAGCAAGGCCATTGCCTTTTGGATAATAGTTTGATGAGGTAGTAAGGAAAACACTATGTGTAACTACACATTGATTGATCTTAAATCCCACAAAATCAATAGAATTATCAAAAACTATAGTTAAAGGGACCCCAAATATGGTAAGCAAACCTTCATAAAAGTGAAAAATACTAGTTTCATTTACTTCTTTTAATGTTACCACCTCTCTCCATCTGGTAAAATTATCTATGGTAGTTAGGATCCACTTGTGTCTTGAGCTTGATGGGGGGTTGATGACACCAATAAATTCCAATCCCAATTATACAAAGGGTTGATTAACTAAAATTGGTTGGAGAAGTAATGCAATGAGTTTCACCTTTCCAACAAACATGGAACAATGTCTGCATTTCTTAACCCATGTATGATAGTCACCAAATAAACTTGGCCATTAATACCCATCTCTCATGATTTTTTAGGTTGTGATCCTTGCTTAGTAGTGTCCTCCACCATGTCCATCATGGAACTTCTCAAGTAATTTCTATTTTTGACCTAATTCTATGCATCTTATCAGTATGCCATTACGATCTTTTTTGAACAATACATTATCAATAAAGAGAAAATGAATTGATTGCATACAAAATATCTTATCTTTGAAGGAGTGAGATGAGAAAGATAAAAACAATCTTGTAAATACCTTAGCATATCCTGGAACCAACTAGAAAATGAGCTCTGATCACTTACAAGTTCATCATTTGACACCATAATAAGTCCATTAGTCTCCTAGAAGTCTTGGGATAGATGCTTAAAAAGTCCTTTGCCTCTCACTAGTTTTGTGACTTTGATTTCAATGTCATATTACTTGACCTTGGTTATCTAGCCAACTCTCTTGTCATTTATATCTTTGTTCAGAAGAAATATTTTACACTTAAATGTATAACCATTATATGTATCTTATTATTAGATAGTTAGTACCTAAATTTTTTAAGAGACCTTATAACTAAAAGAACATGCTTCTCAATAAAATAATACATCATTTCATATTAATCTAAACCTTGATTGAAAAAGGCTATTAGATGCTCTAAAGCCTCTTTATTTTACTACATGTGAATACCTAAAATTGTGTTAACATTATCATAGTTGTATAAGAATAAATCCTTTGAAAAATCAGATTTCAAGAGTGTAGGGGAACTAATTATAGCTTTCTTTATCTCTTCAAAGATTCTTACACCTTATTTATACCAACTAAAACTCTGACCTTCTTTAGCATGGCTATGAGAGGCCTAGCTAAAGTAGCAAAAATTTAAATGTTTCTACTTATGAAGTTGATCTTACCTAGAAAGCTTTTCAAGGCTTTCTTATGCTTAGGTAATGATAGTGCAATAATCAATCCTATCATATCAGGATTTATGCTTGTGCCATTATTTGAAATTACATGTCCAAGAAGCCTACCTTCATGAACAAAGAAAACATACTTTTTGGATTCAAATACACTTCAAATTCCCTACACATTTCAAACACTTGTTTGAGATGAATCAAATGCTCATCTGTACGATTAGAGGATATTATTATGTCATCTAGGTAAAAAAGAATATTAATGTTGAGGAGGCCCTAAAATTCCATGTCTATAGCGTTTTGAAAAGTGGCTCCAACATTAGATAAACTAAAGGTATCTTTTTTTATGCAAATTTTCTTCACTTTGTGGTGAAGGCTATTTTGTATTTGTCTTCTTCTTTGACCAAAATCTAGTTATATCTATTGTAACCATCCAATAAAGATAACCTTTATGAACCTACTACTAACTGCAAAATCTACTCTATTGATGAAAATGGATAGTAGTATTTGAGAGAGGCCTTGTTTAACCATTCATATTCCATACTAGAACAAGGTTCACCACCCAAGTTGAGTGCATACTTAGAAATATTATGGTTGACTCAATGAGCTTATGCAGTTCAAATTTCATCAAAGGTTTAAGATTTGGATTAACTAGCCTTTGCCTCTATTTGACTGGCCTAGTCTCATCTTATAACTCAATGGTATGTTAAGCTAGACTTGGATCAAAAAATTTAGGTCACTATAATTCCATGTAAAGACATCTACAAAACTTGAACATAACTTAATAAAGTCTTCTTTCTTTGAAGATGTGCAAACTTTGCCTAGCTTTAAACTCTTGCCGATGGTAATCTTTACATTTGTATAGTACTCCTCTTTGGTTGAGAAAGTAATTTTTTCTTTCCTCAATTCATCATCTTTGATTAATATATTTTCAAGGGTGATCATTTAGGTAACTTGTTTGTCTTTAATTGTACAATATGGTCATCATACTGTTGTAAATGCTTGTCTTGGTTCCTTGAGGAGAATTTAGATTCATCCTGTAAGAATTTGATAATCTATATATCATTCTCAAATACTTTCCAATTGTTATGTTTTTTTAGGACAAAAGGTCTCACAACTACCTTGATATGTGATTTAGTCTTTTCCCTTTATGTCATTTAGAATACTAAATTGTGACCCAATAGTAGCCATGTCTGCATGCTTGTTATGATTTCTTGATATGGATTGAATATTGAAGGATTTAAAGTATTCAAGTAGGTCTCATAATCTATGATTACAGGACCTGAACAATGGGTTCTTGCATATATTAATTCCCCTTACTTGGTGAACTACTAGTACACTATTTCTAAACACTTGTAAGGAATTGACCTTCATCTTTCTTGCCTTTTGCAAACCATGCACTAGTGCTTCAAATTCAGTAACAATATTGGAAAAACCAAACTAGAACTTGAGGTAATAAAAATAATTTTGATTGGCTATATAAAATAACATCATTCTAGATACAGTGTGATATTTTTTCTTGGATCCATCAAAATATAACTGCCATAGTCCATCACTAGGCTAATCATCTTTCATCAATGTTGGATTTGATGTATCAAATTCATAAAGACAATAGAAACCAAGTCCTTATTCTTAAATTAAACTATAGGGATCATTTAAATAAAAATTAGAGGCCCATTCATCTATGAAAATATCTAGGATTCCATCTAGAGGTGATTTTAATTCTACCTCATTATTTTCTAGTACCTTGTCTGAGATAACACAATTAGTGTTCACCATGCTTGGCATATATGCTTCCAAATGGAATCTTGAAATAGGTTCAAAATTTATTATAAACTTCATACGATACCTAGTTTTGGAAATTAAATAGGTCCAATCATCTAACAAATATCCTCCAATATTTGAATTAAAGTATCTTGATGATACATGGAAAAATAGGGAGGCAAGTACACTACAACTACATCTTGCTGAATAACAACATTGGGACAATCATGTAATCTCAATTTTAGACATTTTATTATGCCTAATATCTTTGTTGGTGACCCATCTAATTATAATACTCCTTTGTCATTTGGCTCATAAATAAGACCAAGCTTGTCTACAATTTGTCTGGGTATGCCGATGTTATTGACTCCACTATATACCATATAATTATGGACTAAGTAGTCACGTAATATTAAAGAGAGATAGAAGGGAGGGGTTTTTATTTAATTTTAAAATGGATTTTTCCACCTTTGACATGTTACGTATATGTTAATTAGGTTGCTTGATTTGCTAATATGAATTAGCCAAGATAGATCCTTGTTTCGTAACTAGTTCTTTAGATACTTTAAGATCTAAAAGTTCTTTAATAAGCATGTCCCTTTTCCTTATAATGGAAATAGAATCCCACATACTAATACTAATATTTTATTTCTTTATTTGATCAATAATGCTAAATTATGTTCCACTAGCCTTCAGATGCAACTTTTGAGCCGCTATTTATTTTTTAGTTAGAGGCATTTGGGTAACCTTCATTGTCTCTGTATTATAAATATTTTATGATATAGAAACAACAACTTGATTCTTGTCACTCTTTGAAATAAAATTAGGAATACTAGAAGTATTTTTCACATCTTGGGATTCCTCAACTGCTCTTCTTTTATCTCTAGTCATAGCTACCATTTGACCATTTGTGTTTCTAGTTTTACCAACTTGGTTGAATGTAATGTGATCATCTAATTACCAATTAGCATTAATAGCATCAGGTTGTCTTATAAATTGCTAAGCTTCTCCTTGGACTTCCATATTCATGTCTTGATACTAACCATCTTGACAAGAAAAATCTTTGTGTCATTTCTGGCATGATTATATCTTGTGATATCAAGGCTTTATTTTGAGTGTCATTTGGATTGGAAGGCTACCAACTTGGATCTTACATCAAGTTATTTTGAGGAACAATAGCATTTTAATTGGAAGGTACATTGGGATCAAGGGTTGTATATGCCTTAATTTGGGTTATAGCTCCTTAATTTTGATAAGGTTGTCTATTGTCCTTGAAACCTTGATAAGGAGGTCTTTGACCATTAAATGATTGATACGAATTTTAATTTTACTACTGGTAAGGTCTACTTTGGTGTTGTCTTTTGAGTGAAATAATCTCATTTCCAAAAGGTTGTAACATGTTTTGTAGATCACCAATCTCACTAGATTGATTAAGAGGGGCCACAACTTGGACTTTTGGAGATGGAATAGGGGATATAGATGGAATATGGGGAACTTGAGGAGGAGGATCAGGTTGCCATTCTAGGAATATAGGCATTAAAGGCCTTCGAACAATTTTACTATCTTGTATTAAGTTGTTTTCTATTTTGATTATAATTTCATAGGCATTTGCTTAGGTATTACCACCCATAGACTGTATCATGACACTTATATCATAATTAAGGGCCTTAAGGTAGTACAAGAATGCTTAATCTATGGATGGTCTCATTAATTCAGGGATCCTAGTCCATGTATTTTGAAATATGAGGTTAAAATCAAACAAGAATTCATGGGGATACCTTTTAAAGGTGGTTAGTTGTTAAACCAAAGATAGATGATCAGAATTTTCTTTAAATTTCTTAACTAAGGTTTTTCCTAACTCATCCTAAGTAGCAATGGAGGTCAAAGGAAGATTTCTATACCATTTCAATGCTTTTCCTTTAAAATAATCAATAAGCAATATGATGGCCACATTATCTTTAGTAATATTATGAACAAAACATAGATTGGCAACATCTTGGATATGCTCAATAGTAGTAGTTTTATCCCATTATTTTGAGAAGAAAGGGATAAATTTTAGGGCCAACATAATAATGTCATCATATTGGGATAAATTTAGGGGACAACCCCTATTAAATGGGATAAACACTCGATTCATGTTAGCCATTTGGGCAAAAGGGATTTGGCTTATGGGGACAATAGATTAGACTAAAAAAATAGAATGACTAGTGGATGAATCATGATTTGGAGGACAAGGCCTTGTACTATTCAATCTTGATCTTTTATAAGAAGTAGAAGGCAATTTAATATGTTAAAAAGGAGTACCTTTACTTGATAATCTTGTTGTAAACTTTGTCATGAAATCACTGACTAAAAGATGCTATGAATTTTGCAAATTGAAGGATCTAAACTAGGTCCTATCAGGTGTGCCAAAATTGTTGGTATACTAGATTTGCACCCTAGCTAAGTAAGTAAATTATTTAAATCTTCTTACTCAAATCTAGTCCAACATGGGACTGGTCCTAAGCTATGGGTATCCTAATGATGAATCAGACCTCTAGAGAAGGCTAAATTCCTTATGAATATATCACCTATACTAAACCTAAACTAGCACTTATTTGGAAAAGGGAGAGAGTTTTGACAAAAATTATAAAAGCACGTAAACAAGGGTGATGCACCAATGATTTGATCACTCAAACTCAAAAAATACACACTATGAGACATTTTAAATATCAAAGAACATTAATCTCACATAAATATTTTAGAATAAGCCATTAATCAGTTACTGAATTAGTAAGAGAGGGAAGATATCCATTTTCAAACTAGATAATAAACTATAGATTGCACTTATAATGACCTATGAGAACTATTAAGCACTTTCGCTAGGTGACAAAAACTCAAACATAAGCAAGGTACATACATTAACTTAACCATAGTCATAAAACACACTTCAATCTAGCTTATAAAAGGATGGAATTCAATCTTTATTATATCAAAGAGGTGTCACAATATAAATTTTGGTAGATTATGGTCATACCAAAAAGAGGGATAGAGGGATCAATTTTAAGGATTAGAAGCCTATACTTATAGAAAAGATAAAGAAAGAGAGATTTGTGCATTGGAAAAGGTCCATCCGCTTTCAATGGATTAACACTCTCAAGGATGATGACTTAGGACCTTATCAAGAAGGAACAAATTTTGTAAAAGAATTAAATGTCCATTACCCTTATCCAACTGCCACGTCTCTTCTTGGAACCATGTAATTATCTACTTGATCTATTGATAAGGATCATATCTTGGAATTGATTGAAATGTGCCAAATCTTCATTAGGTGGTCATCCAAACCTGCTCATAAAAAATATCACCATGATGATAGGTGAGACACATTTATATGATATGTATTTGTTCCTATATTAAACATAGGTCCACTATAGGTGAAAACCAATCTTATACCATTGGATTTCACATAGTCACAATATCTATGAAAGTCTATAAACTATTCAACTTCACTTCATAATCACTGGTCTATATTCACCTTTTGTATTAGATCCAAAAGATTTATTTCACCTGTATATATTTCTACTGGTAATGATTGGTCCCTAAGATGTGGTCTTGGTTTGCCTTTGAGTTTGACTCTTTATCATTTGATTTACCTAGATCCAAAATAACCTCTTCAACTTTTGTCAAAAATATCCCAAGCTTGCCTTTACTTATTCACTATCAATTAACAACTTAGACCATCTATATCAAGCCCAACTATCTTTATTCTCATTGGTTCTATAGATACACTAACTTATTGACTTTACCTTGCTCCGTTAATTTGTGAACAAATGCCTACAAGCCATTGACATTCTAACAACTGAACATGCTTGTGCCACTTGTAATGTATGTGTTTGTTCTTTAGATCCTTTGAATCTTTTACTTCCACTCATTATTATATCTAAAAGTATGATCAAATTCCAATCATTGGTCTGTTGGGACCCATTTTTTGAAAACCAACGACTAGTTCATGATCTTAAAATTGACATCCTTAATCTCATCAAATGATGTTTGTGTGACCATAATTGATGGTTGGGTAACCATCAAATTTAATATCAAATGGATTTCCTTTCTCTGTCTAACACTTGATGTTTATGCAAATGTCTCCCATTATTTGGTCAATTTTGAAGATTTGTATATTGAAGCAAACGAATCATGGAGGGAATAAATTTGTTGGAGATGTTCATGATGTCAAAAATAACAAACCCATTTGACCTACTGGTTGGGTGAGTCTTCTGAGTGAAGGTAAAAATATACAAGTCAATTGGTTTATTTATGCTTGCATGGCATCTTGGCGATGGTCTAGCTTATTTGGCCAAGTATGGAAAACTTAGCAAAAATGCTTGGAAGCCCATCTTTACACAAGCGTATGTTTTTTATGCTTCAAAAAAGGAACTAGAACTTGGCATGTATAAACTTGGGAAAATTTTGAGCAAGCCCATGTGATCATTTTCTCTAAAAACTTTCACATGTGTGAGATCTAATGCCAAAAAACTACCCACATGGCTTTGTTTGAACTCCTGTGAAAATGGCTAAGTATTGAAATTTAGCAAATTTTAATTGAGATGGAAAATTTGGACCTCAATATATTTTGATGTGCTTTGGAAAATGGTTTGAAACTTATCACATATGTGCTAGGCACAATTACAATAGACCCAAGCAACCAATTCTTCTCGACTAGTCCACATGTGCGAGATATAGCATAGGAAAAATACCTACTTGGACATCTTGAAAATGGACTCTAGTTTGAAATGAACTTAATGAAGAACTAGATGAAATCCATATGCTTCCATATCTATTTTTAAAAAAATTGGCATCTCACAGGGGCTCTTGAACTCTGGATATGTCCTTAGAAGATGATAAATTACACTTTAAGTGGACTTAAAAGTGTTTCAAGAGATTTTCAAGTTGCATGATATTTTCTAGGTCCACTTATTATATTCAAAAATTTACTCACATTAAATCATTGGACCACTCTAACATCAATATCTTTCTCCTTCCTCTAAATTTTTGGACTAGGCAATTTTTTGGTATGTAGACCAAATTTAATCAACATATTTGATGACTTGGCTGGGGAGTATGCTTGTTATGCTTGAACTCAGACCATCTATATGACTCTTAGATCATTTTCATAATACATGGACCATTTACATTGACTAAAATATAACCTCTTGACTTGAAAAGACAGAGAATTCTAACAAATAGGAAATAAATAAGCTAAAGTAGGGAAACTGACCTAAAAAGTAAAGGCAACTAAACTACTAAAATGCTATGTAAATAGAAGCACTTATTTGGGATAAAATAGAAAGGAAACTAACTAATGTGTTAAAAAACACTTAAAGAAAAAATAGGAACAACTAACTATCTATAAGGTACTTAGCTTTCCTTAATAGTAGTGCTTAAGATGTATCCCATTAACTAGGATATGAAGCTCTTCACCATTCATCCTTGTGAAAAGAAATAATTGTGGGGCTTGCAGCTGGAGACTATATATAAACCACTCTAAAGAAAATCAAATTTTTTGTACATTCCTAGCTTGGCTCTATCCTCATCCCACTTGAGGACCAAATCTCCTTCTTGGAATCTTCTTGACGAAGTTCCTTTATCAAAATATCTGTTTGTCATTACTTGATGGGCCTCCATAACCAATATTGACTAATACCTTATCTCCTCTATCTCCATGAGTTGGGCATATCTTATTTCCATTAGCTCATTCTCCAAAATTTGAAGCTGATGTATTAATTCCAAAGCAAGGAATTCAAGAGAAATAGGCATTCTTGATTCTTTACCATATACTAGTTTGTATGGAGAATTGGTAATTAACCTTTTATACATGATCCTATTAGCCCATAATGCTAACTTCAATTTGAGATGTCATGATCTCTGATTGTATTCAATAGTGCTACTGATGATATTTAACAAATTCTTGTTGGTAGACTCAGCAAGGCCATTACCTTGTGGATAGTAGTTTGATGAGGTACTAAGGAAAACACTATGTTAAACTACCCATTGAATGATCTTAGATCCTACAAAATCCATAGTATTATCAAAAATTATAGTTGAAGGGATCCAAAATTTGGTAAGAAAACCTTCATAAAATTCCAAAACATTGGTTTCATTGGATTCTTTTAATGTTACTACCTCTGTCCATCTGGTAAAATAATCTTTGGTAGTTAGGATCCACTTGTGTCATAAGCTTGATGAGGGGTTGATTACACCAATGAAGTCCAATCCCCATTAGAAGAAGTTAGGATCCACTTGTGTCATAAGCTTGATGAGGGGTTGATTACACCAATGAAGTCCAATCCCCATTAGAAGAAGGGTTGATTAGATGAAATTAGTTGGATAGGTAATGTTGTAAGATTTACCTTTATAACAAACATGACACATTATTTGCATTTCCTGACCCATGTATGACAATTACCAAATAAACTTGGCCAATAATACCCACCTCTCATGATTTTGTGGGTTGTGATCCTTGATGAGTAATTTCCTCCACATTGTCCATCATGGAACTAATCAATTAACTTATGTTTTTAACCTAGTTATATGCATCTTATCATTACGCCATTCAAATCCTTTTTGAAAAATACATTATCAACAAGGAGAAAAGGAATTGACTGTAATTTAAAATATCTCCTCTTTGAAGGAGTGACATGAGAAGGATAAACACCATCTTGTAAATACCTTACCATATCCTAGAATCAACTAGAAGATGATATCTAATCACTTTCAAGTTCTTCATCATTTGACATCATAACCAATTCACTATTCTCCTGCAAGTCATGGGTTAGATTCTCACAAAGTCCTTTGCCTCTCACTAGCTTTGTCACTTTGATCTCAATGTCATATTCCATGACCTTGGTTATCCAACTAGCTATCTTGTCATTTATATCTTTGTTCAGAAGAAATTCTTTGACACTTGGATATGTAACAATCAAATGTCTCTTATTATTGGATAACAAGTACCTAAATTTTTTAAGAGACCTTATAATTGAAAGAACATGCTTCTCAACAAAACAATACCTCATTTAATATTCCTCTAAGCCTTGATTGAAAAAGGCTATTGGCTGCTCTAAATTCTCTTTATTATATTGCATGAGAATACCTAAAATTATGTCAATGTTAGCATATCTATATAAGAAGAAATACTTTGTTAAATCAGGGTTTAGGAGTGTAGGGGCACTAGCTATAATGTTCTTGATCTCTTCAAAGCTTCTTACACGTTCTGTAGACCAACTAAAACTATGAACCTTCTTTAGCATGGTTGTGAGAGGCCTAGCTAAAGTAGAATAATTTAAGATGTATGTCCTTATAAAGTTGATCTTACCTAGAAATATTTGCAAGGATTTCTTGTGCTTAGGTAATGATACTGTAAGAATTGATTCTATCCTATCATGATCTATGCTTGTACCATTATTTGAAATTACATGCCAAAAAAGCCTACCTTTATGAATAGAGAAAACACACTTTTTCGGATTCAAAGACACTCTAAATTCCTTGCACCTTTCAAACACTTTTCTAAGATGAATCATATGCTCATCTATACTGTTAGTGAATATTGTTATGTCATCTAGGTAAATAAGAATACACTTGTTGAGGAGACCCTAAAATGCCATGTCCATAGCCTTCTAAAAAGTGGCTCCAACATTAGATAAACCAAAAGGGATCATTTTATATGCAAATGTCTCACACTTTATGGTGAAGGCTATTTTGTACTAGTCTTCTTCTTTGACTAAATCTTCGTTATATTCAATATAACCATCCAATAAATAGAACCTTTCTAAACTTGCCACTAAATGCAAAAATCTATTCTATTGATGGCAATGGATAATGGTCTTTGAGAGAGGCCTTGTTTAAGTCACTAAATTCAACACATAGCCTTGTTTCAAAATTCTTATTTTGTACTAGAACAAGGTTCACCACTCAATTTGAGTACCTAATTGGAAAATTTATGGATGACTAAATGAGCTTATGTAGTTCAGCTTTCATCAAAGGTTTAAGCTTTAGATTAATTGGACTTTGCCTCTATATGACTAACCTAGTCTCATCTTCTAACTCAATGGTATTTGGGCTAGACTTGGATCAAAACATTTTAGGTCACTGTACTAACATGCAAAGACATTTGAAAAACTTGAACATAATTTAATAAAATCTTCTTTATCTAAAGATGTGCAAACTTTCCCTAGCTTTAAAATCTTGCCACTCGCAATCTTCACATTTGCATAGTGTTCCTCTTTGGTTGACAAATCAAAATTTTATTTCCTCAAATCATCATATTTGTTGAATATATTTTCAAGGGTGACTAACCCTTTAGGAAACTTGTTTGTCTTTAACTGCATAATATGGTCATCATATTGCTGTAAATTCTTGTCTTGGTTCCTTGAGGAGAATTCAACTACTTCTTGTAAGAATCTAAAAATCTCAAATACTTACCAATTATCATGGTTGTTTAGGACATAAGGTATCAAAACTAATTTGATATGTGATTTAATCTTTTCCCTTTATGTCATCTAGAATACTTAACTGTGACCCAATAGCAGCCAGTATATCTGCATGCTTGTTCTGATTTCTTGATAAGGCCCAAATATTGAAGGATTGAAAGTCTTCAACTAGGTCCCATGATCTATGCTTATAGGACCTAAGAAATGGGTTATTTCATATATTAAGTCCCCTTAGTGAACTATTAGCTCACTATTTACAAAGACTTTTAAGGAATTGACCTTCATCTTTCTTGCCCATTGCAAACCATACACTAGTGCTTCTTTTTTAGTAACATTATTGAAACAACCAAGCTAAAAATTAAGGGAATAAAAATACCTATAATTTTTTGGAGAAATTAACATCATTCCAAGTCTAGTGCCATGTTTTTTCTTGGATCTATCAAAATATAGCTACCATGATCCATCATTAGGCTGATCATCTTTCATCAATGTTGGAATTGGTGTATCATTTTCACAAAGACAATAGACACCAAATCCTTCTTAAATTAAATTTTAGGGATCATGTCCATGAAAATTAGAGGCCCATTCATCAAGAAAAATATCTGAGACTCTATTTAGAGATGATTTTGATTCTACCTCACTAGTTTTTATTACCTTGTCTGAGATAACATAATTAGTGTTCACCATACTTGCCATATATGGCTCCAAATGAAATATCATAATAGGTTTAGACTGTATTGTTACCTTATTAACATACCTATTTTTTAACATTAAATAGGTCCAATCAGCTAACAAATATCCTCAAATATTTGAAGTAAAGTATCTTGATAGGAAAATGGCAAAATAGGGAGGCAAGTCTACTACAACTACATCTTGATGAATAACAACATTAGGGAAAGCATGTAATATCAGTTTTAAGCCTTTTATTATACATACTATATTCTTTGGTGAACCATCTAATTGACATAATCCTTTGCTATTTTCATCATAGATAAGACCAAGGTTGTTTTCAATTTGTTTGGTCATGATAATGCTACTGGCTCCACTATCTACCATATAGTTATGGACTAAGTAGTCACCTAATATCAAAGAGAGATAAAAGGGATGGGTTTTATTTGATTTGATATTATATTTTTCAACCTTTTTCATGTTATGTATCTGTTGATTAGGTTACTTGATTTGCTAGTCTGAATTAGCCAAGACAACTCCTTGTTTCTCAACAGGTTCTATAGATACTTTAAGATATGAAAGTTGTAGAATAAGCATGTCTTTTTACCCTAGAATAGAAAGAGAATACTAACATTTGATTTCTTCATTTGATCAATAATTATAAAATATGTTCTACTAACCTTTGGCTATAAATTTTGAGCCACTGGTTGTTCTTTAGTTAGAGGCATTTGGGGAACCTTCACTATCTCTATATTTTGAATCTTCTATGCTATAATAACAAAAACTTGATCTTTAACACTCTTTGAAATAAAATTAGGAATGTTAGAAGTATTTCTCACATCTTGGGCTTCCTCAACTACTCTTGTTTTATCTCTACTTAGAGCTTTGTGTTACTAGTTTCACCAAATTAGTTGAATGCAATGTGATCATCTAATTACAAATTAACATTGATGGTATCAAGCTGTCATGAAACTTGTTGAGCTTCTCCTTGGACTACCATATTCATGTCTTGATACTAACCACCTTGAAGATAAAAATATTCTTATGTTATTTTTGGCATGGTGATATCTTGTGATACCAAGGCTTGATTTTAATTGCCACTTGGATTGGAAGGCTTCCAACCTAGTTCTTAAATTAATTTATTTTGAGGAAAAATAGCTTTTAATTAGAAGGTCAATTGGGATCAAGGGTTGCATATGACTTACTTTGGGTTATAGCTCCTTGATTTTGATAAGGTTGCCTATTGTCATTGAAACCTCGATAAGGAGGTCTTTAGTTATTGAATGACTGATAATTATTCTAGTTTTGATATTAGTAAGGTCTACCTTGGTATTGTTGTCTCTTGGGTGAAATAATCTCATTTTCAAATGCTTGTAACATGATTTTTTAATCACCAATCTCACTAGATTTATTAGGAGGGAATACAACTTGGATTTTGGAGATGGAATAGGTGATATAGATGTAATCTAGGGAATTTGAGGAGGAGGGACAAGTTACAATTTTGGGAATATGGGCATTCAAGGTCTTGGAGAAAGTTCACCATCTTGTATTAAGCTAGTTTTTGCTCTGATTGTAGTTTCATAAGAATTTGGTAAGGTATTACCACCCATAGATTGTATCATGATAGTTATATCATAATTAAGGGCCTTAAGGTAGTAAAAAAATGCATAATTTGGTGATGGTCTCACCAATGAAAGGATCTCAGTCCATGTCTTTTGAAATATGAGGTTAAAATTACACATGAATTCATGGGGATACCTTTTAAAGGTAGTTAGTTGTTCAACCAAAGATAGATGACCACACTTTTATTCAAATATCTTAACTAAGGCTACACATAACTCATCCCAAGTAGCAATGGAGGTCAAATGAAGATTTATATACCATTGCAATGCTTTTCCTTTGAAGGAAGCAACAAGCAATCTGATGGCCACACTATCTTGAGTAACATTATGAACATAAAATAGATTGGAAACATATTGGATATGCTCAATATCAGTAGTTATATCTTATTCTCCTGAGAAGAAAGGAATGCTTTTTATGGAACACATAAGAATGTCATCATATTGAGATAAATTTGGGGGACTACCCCTATTAAATGGGACAAACACTTGATTCTTGATAACCATTTAGGTAAAAGGGATTTGGCTTATGGGGACAATAGATTGGAATACAATAATATAATGACTAGAAGATGAATTTTACTTTGGAAGATAAGGCCTTGTACTATTGAATCTTGATCTTTTATAAGAAGTAGAAGGCAATTCAATATTTTCAAAAGGAGTACCTTTACTTGATGATCTTGTTGTAACCTTTGGCATGAAATCACTTTGTGAAATATGCTATGAAATCTACAACTTGAAGTATCTTCAACTTTTGATGATGTTGGATCTCTCCTGCTACTATAATTTCATCTTTTCAATAGCCAGACTTCAATTATATAAAATTAATTAGATCCCTCTAGGAGTGTCAAAATTATTGGTGTACTAAATTTATACTATAGCTGAATAAGGGGATTGTTCATATCTTCCTATTCAAATATAGTCCAACATGGAACTAATTCTAGGTTGTGTGTATCATAATGATAGATCAGACCTCCAGAGAAGGTTGGATTTCTTATGGATCTATCACCTATACTAAACTTAAACTAGCACTTGCTTAGAAAATGGAGAAGTTTTTGACAAAACTTATGAAAAATATGTAAAAAAGGGTGATGCACCAATGATTTAATGACTAAAACTCACACAATACACACTATGAGACACTTTCAAGACCAAAGAACATTAATCTCACATAAATATTTTAGAATAAGGCATTAATCAATTACCAAATTGGCAACAGAGGGCATGTATCTACTTTCAAACTAGACAATGAACTATAGATTTCACTTTATAATGACCTATGATAACTATTAAGAACTTCCTAAAGGTGATAAAATATTAGACATAAGCAAGGAACATATGTTCACTTAACCACAATACATGAATTCATAAAATATACTTCAATCTGGGTTATATTAGGATTTAATTTAGGCTTTATTGTATCAAAGAGGTGTCACAATACAAATTTTGGTAGAGTTTGGTCATACCAAAAAGAGGGATAGAGGGATAAATTTTAAGGCTTAGAAGCTTATACTTATAAAAAAGAGAAAGAGTGTAAAAGAGTTCTGCATTAGAAATGGCCCAACTACTTTTGATAGATCAACACTCTCAAGAATGTTGACTTATGAACTTATCAAGAAGGAACAATTTCTATAAAATAATTAAATGTCCATTGCCCTTATCCAACCACTAGGTCTCTTCTTGGAGCCATGTCATTATCTACTTGATCTGCTGACAAGGATTGTGTCTTGAAATTGACTGATATGTGCCACATCTACATTAGGTGGTCATCTAAGCCTACTCATCAAAAATGTCACCATGATGATAGGTGAGAAACTTTCTTATGATCTATATTTATTCTTATATCAAACACAGGTCCACTATAGGTGAAAACCAATCTTAGATAATTGGTTTTCACAGTCATAATATCTATGAAATATGCAAAATGTTCAACTTTACTTCACAATCACTGGTCTATCTTCACTTTCTATATTAGATCTAAAAGATCTATTTGACTTGTATAAATATCTATTGGTAATTCTTGGTCACTAAAATGTTTTCCTTTGAGCTCGGTTCTTTATCATTTACTTTGCTTGGGTTCAAAATAACCTCTTCAACTTTCATCAAAAATGTCCTGAGCTTACCTTTACTTATTCATTATTGATTGCCAACTTGGACTATCTACATCATGCCCAACTATATTTATGCTCATTGGTTCCATATATGTGTTAAATTATTAACTTTTCCTTGCTTTGTTGATCTATCTATGCATGAATGCCTATGAGCCATTGATCTTCTATAAACTGAATATGTTTGTGCCACTTGTCATGCATGTATTTGTTCTTTATATCCTCTGACCCTTTGACCTCCACTCACCTTTAGATCTAAAATAAATGCTCAAAAACCAACCATTGATCTGTTGGGACCTATTATTTGAAAGCTACTGACTAGTTCATTATCTTAAAATTGACGTCCTTTCTCTCATTAAATGATGTCATGGGACTATAATTGATGGTCACATGACTATCAATTTTAAGCTCAAATGGATTTCCTTTGCTCTATCTAAAACTTGAAATTTACATGAATGTCTCCTATTATTTGATCAACTTTGAAGATTTGTATCTTAAAGCATAGGAATCATGGAGGGGCCAAATTTGCTAAAGATGTTCATGATGTCAAAAAGAACAAACCCATTTGACCCACTGGCTGGTTGAGGCTCCTGAGGGAAGATAAAAAATATACAATTCAACTGGTTCATTCATGATCGCATGACATACTAGCGACAGTTTAGCTTATTTGGCTAAGTATGGGAAACTTAGAAAAAATCCCTGGAAGCCCAACTTTGCACATATGTATCTTCTTTTACACTTTGGTGAAGGACCTATAACTTGACATGTAGAAACTTGGGACCAAAATGAGCAAAACCCATGTGATCATTTTCTTTAGAAATTATGACCTATGTGAGATATAATGCCAAAAAACTGCCCACTTGGCTTTGTTTGAACTCCTATGAAAATGGTTAAGTAGAAAATTCAACAAATTTTAACTGAGATGGCAACTTTGGACCTCACTATCTTTTGATGTGCTTTTAAGGATGGGTTGAAACTTGGTGCATATGTCATAGGCACAATTATGAATAGACCCAAGTGAACAATTCTTCTTGACTCATCCACATATGCAAGATATAACATTGAAAAAATTGTCTACTTGGACTTTCTACCACTTGACTCTACTTTGAAATCAACTCAATGAAGAACCAGATGAACTCCATGCACTTCCATATCTATTCCAAGCACTTTTGACATCTCATGGGGGCTCTGTAATTCTGGAGTTGTCTTAAGAAGATGATAAATTAAACTTTAAGTTGACTTGAAGTATTTCAAGGGCTTTACAAGCCGACTGATCTTTTTTGGGTCCACTTATTCTATCTATAAATCTGTTCACACTTAATCATTAGACCATTATAACCCCAAGATCTTGATCCTTCCACTGAATTCTTGGACTAAGTAAATTTTTGATATGTAAACAAAATTTGGTCAACATTTAATAGTGTGAATATTTTTATGGGTGCATTGAGTGTGTAAGTGACATATGTTTATGGTAAAAGGGATAAGAACAAAAAGTGAACACTAACCCAATCCGAACATACCCATTCTAGTTATTCATAAAGGCCTTATTAGCATGTTTTTCACAAACCATATGTGTATGATAGAATGTGTTGTGTTTTCATAAACATCCTTGTGACTCATTTATTTATCATAGAAATTGTGTTATGAACACCTTGATTCAAAAAATCTATCATAAATTATCCCTAAGCATAAAAACCTTGAGGAAATCCATTTATATGTCTAAAGTTTGATATTTCTAAAATAATTATATTTCAGAATACTCAAAACTAAGTATTTATATTGGCCAAAAAGAGGGTGTTATTTTCATTGGGACTTTAGGAGACTTTATAAAATGCAAATATCAAAAATTTGTCCTCTTGAGAAGGGTCTTAAGAAGAGGTGAAGTTGTGGCCAAAAATTTGTCTTCTTGAGAAGGGTGTTAAGAATAGGTGAAGTTGTGGCCAAAGAAGGGGAGGTTTTTCCCTCTTGGAGAGGCTCTAAAATTAAAAAACCTATAAAAATATTTATCATTTTAATTTATAATCAAAATTTGGAGAATTGGAATAGAAATTTTCAAAAGTTTGAGGAAGGACATCCAATAAAAGGGAAAATTTATTTTTTTTTCCAGAAGTTGAGGTACATAGTCCTAAATAAATGTAAAATTAATTTTCCTTATCTACAATATTCTAAGTTATATTTGGGTAAATAGTAAAGAAAAGGTTATACTAAAAGAGAAGCTTAGGGCTTTGAGAGTTACTTAATGGCTTCTTTTCTATTTTCATCTTATTAAAGGAGAAACTTGGAGCTTTATGGGTTACATGTTGTACTTTTTTATGATTTATTTAATTGAACACACACACACACACATAATGAATTGGAAGGAGAAACTTGGGCCTTATAGTTGCATGTTAAATTCTCTTCATCATCATTTTGTTGAAGACACTATTTAAGAGAATGTAAAATTATTATTAATTTTATAAATTTCCTTCTTCCCATTTTATTTAAGGTATTAGGAGCCCATTAAGATTAGAATTGTGATTTTCTTAGTCTCATTGAAGCCATAGATGACCAAATTATATCTTGCTAAAAACTCGTGATTGTGTTGAAATTTTTAAGGATAACCTTTTAGGATTAGAGTTTTGTATTAGACATAGATTCATGATAACATCATATGGTTAGGACGTGAGCACCTTTCCCTCCTATTTGTTGGGTTGTTGAATATGCAAATATTATTGTTGCTTGCTATTTATAAAAATAATTGATAAAATTATTAATCAGTGTTGTGCAAATTTATTGTGAAATAAAATAACCCCTTAGATTATTTCAATAAAAATTGGGTTCATAAAATGCTATGTTATGTTATTGAATGAATTATGTTATTTAGAAATAATTAATTTATTCTTAAAATCTACTAATATTTTATTTTAAAAAGAAAAACTTAAAAAAATTAATTATAATTTTTTATCTATCTATTAGATGAGTTGGGTTAATTTTATTGTTAAACCATGGAAGAAAGAAGTTATAATATTATTTATAAATTAAAAGAAACAATTTTCAATCTTTTTGTGTGTTATGGATTGAAATAAAACATAATCTAGCTTATCTATTGAAGAAGGTTCCAAATTATTTTTACTTGCTTACAGTGTACACAAGCAAGGTTTGTTTACATGTATAAAAGAAAGTGCATCCATTAAGGGTTTAGTTATTTGAACACTGATATTTTATAAGCTTCTTATATTTTAAAATATAAGTGTGGACGGTCACATCAAATTTTCTAAAAAGAAGTATATAGAACAAATGTTGGAACTTAATTAAATTACATAACGATCTGAATAGCCATCACTTTTAAGGCCTAGAGTTTTAAATCTCTCCCTGCCCTTGCTTACCTATAAATAAAATTAAAACTCATCAGCATATAGAGGATGAAGCATAAATATAAGATAAACTAAATAGGTAGAATTAAGAAGTTTTATTTTAACACAAATAAAATAATGATCCAAGTAGTGTATCCTCTACGCTTCTCTGTGTACAGAAACTTGATTTTGCCGAAATATTATATTAATATCTAGGGAACAAGTTTTCTATTAAATAAAGAAAAAATAGGGTGGAGCAGGAGGATTTGTTACCTTCTTCGGAAGTTTTCCTTTAAAAAATATTATAAACCCTGTAGAAATTTGAAGATCTGATATCTACCGATCTCGAGGAAATAATACACGAGTGATAATTTTATTAGTGTCGTTGAGTTGTGTTATCATATATATATATATATATATATATATATAAATAATTGTGCCTCAATACTTCGACTGAAATAAAAGATTTGACTTCTGCACAGGTAGAATGCAGTGTGGAAATAATAGAAGCAACAGGGAAGCCTCCAGGAAGGGAAACTTGTCCTAAAAAATACAAATCAAGCTAAGATAATAAACACATAACACTCTTTTCGCAAAAGAGGAAGGTTATGCTGGAAGATGGAGGGATGAAGTATGGCAAAACCTCACCCTCAGCTTCCTTGCCTATGAGTGTCGGGAGTTGTAGGTAACGTTTGAAGCCTTAAAAAGCTTCATCTTGTTTTAAAAATAAATGCTAGGGTTTACCTTTATGGAAATTGGAATAACGGAGGAGATCCAATTAATGCAAGGGCAGGAACTAAAGTCCCATTGAGACAGGAAATGCAGCAATCGATAACCCTTCTTTTCTCATTGTTATAGTACAGTAATAGGGTTTCTTCTATCCTAATTATGAGATGCATGGATAGATGGATTGGAATTTATAGTAAATCTCTACCCAAGGTCAAGATATCTTCTATGAAGGATCTGGCAGAACATAGAGAAATATGAAGATGCTTAGGAAGACGATGGTGTTCTAGAGGATAAGTTTGATATGATGACTACGTTTCATAATGTATTGTAGATGTTTTATAAGATGATGCTTTGAAAGATAAAGATGAAGTATTTGTTTTACAAATATTATTAAAAAAAGTAAGTGATGATAACTAGGAAATGATTGAATCGGCACAAAGAAATTTAGGTGTATTTAAAGATTAATTTATAATAATGTAATTATGTCACATGATACATTAGATGATATTGAAAATTATTGGAATGAAGAATTATAAAATTTTGATTAAAATAGTAATAACATTTGACCTAATTTTATGTAAGTTGTGTATTAAGCTTTATAAAATTATGTAAATATTATTAAAAATATATATATATATATTTTTCAATTATCATTTTTTGAGATGTTTATTATAATTATGATTTTGATATATATTGTAAAATATTTTCAATTTTAATTTTGGTGTATATTGTATTTAAATTTTTTATCAAGGTTATTATTTATTTATTGATGAATAAAAATGAAACATTATAATTTTATAATAATTTAGCATTAAATTTTATAGGGAATTTTTGGATTAAATTGTGTATTAGTTTTGAGATCAATGTTTCAGTTTATATTCTATGAATCATTATTAGGGTGAGAGAATAAAATGGTTCTTGGAGTATGGACCTCAGTTTAAAAAATAATATACAATTTAATCTAGAAATTCTCTATAGAATCAATGAAATGTGAAAATAATCTTTCTTTAACTAACGTTAAATATTTAAAGTTATTTTGAGTTCAACTTGTTATATCATTTAATTATTTCGATAAGAAATGTAAATAAGTTAATCAAATTAATTATGACATAATTTAAATGAAAGACAATTTAAAACTATATGATGTTTGAATTTATTATGATAACTTAAAAAATTAATAAATATTTGAAAAAATAGGAAAAATAAATTAATTGTGACATAATTTAAATGCAAGATAATTTAAAACTATTTAATTTTGAATTTATTATGATAACTTAAAAAAATTAATAAATGTTTGAAAAAATAGGAGAAGTTTAATAAAATTGATGAAATTAATTAATTTTAAGATGAGTTGGGAGAATTTTAAAAATATAATAAATTTTTGGTCAATTTAAAAAATATAGAACACATTTTAAAAATTAGTAGAAATTAAAGCAAACAAGGGTAAATTAAACAAATTAATGAAATTTAGAACAATTTATGATTTTTTTTAAAAAAAATAGAAAAAATTAAGGTAATTTAAGAAAAATTCATAAAAATTAAGAATTTTTTTAGAGAGTATTAGAAATTAGAAAAAAATCAACAAATTTCTGAAAATTTAAAATAAATCAAAGAAAATTAGAAATTAAGAAAAACAAGGGAAATTCCAAAATTAAAGAATTTAGAAAAATAAAAATAATAAAAATCAATAAATTTAGAGAAAATTCTAAAAATTAAAATAAATTAAGAAATTTTAAATAATTTAAAAAAGGCAAAGAATTTAATCAAATTAATATTTAAAAAAATAAATAAATAAAATAAGGGAAAGTAAAACAAGTTTAAAAAAAATTAAAAAATTGGGAAAATTAAAAAAAAGGTAAAATAAAAATATTTGAAAAATTATAAGAAAAAAAAGGTGAACTCAAACAAATGAAAATATGAAAAGTCGAGAAAAATTAGGGTGACCTCTTCTCTCCCCTTTAAAAAAATAGAAATAAACAAAAATAATTAAAAAAAAAAAAATCTAAGGGAACATTTGAGGAAAATTCAATAAATTAGGATAAAAATAAATTTAGGGATAATTTTAAATATTAAGATAATTAAAGGGAAAGAATGATAAACTAAGTGGAATTTTATAAATTTATGTTTAATTAAAAATTAAAATAATTTTAAAAAAATTTAATTATTCAAAAAAAAAAAAAGTTTATAAAAATAAAAAAAATAATATAAATTAAAAAAATTTAATGAAAGTTTTGAAAGACTACATAAATTTAGAGAAATTTTAAAAAATAACATGTTGCATGTTAATAATAATTTCATAAAATTAAATTAATTTTAAGAAATTTTTATATTAAATTAATGAAATTTTAAAGATTTAAAAATTAAATTAAAATAGATAAAATTATATATATATATATATATATATATATATATATATATATATATAAAATTTAAAAAAGAAAATTTTATTTTTATACTATATAATTTTATAAATTTTTATATCATATATTTATATTTATATATATATATATATATATATATATATATATATATAAATAATTTTTTTGGGGATAAACTTTTGACTTGAAATCTTAAATTGATTAAAAAAATTATTATTGTATTTTTCGGAATCCCTCGTATGCCTCCTTCCATTTACATGTATTCTTATGATATGCCTCTCTTGTCCATCCACATGCACTATTTAGCTTTTCTTCCATCTCACCATCTCCCAATAACCACATCAAAATCGTTTCTTTAATGCATTTTCTATTTGCATTCAGCATACATCTCCAGGTTATATTAAAATTAGATGTTTTTGGATTTTTATGCTAAAATAAGGTGTAAGACATATTATGTAATCATGAGCAAAAACATAGGTGTATAGAATCAATATCAACCCTGAACTCTAGCATGTTATAGGATGAAACAACTAATAGTGGAAAAAGTGACACACATGGAAACATGTAGTGGATGACTAAAGGATGATGCCTCAAAGTAATAAAGGAGTAGTTATAGATAATGGTTTTACACATGATGCTAGATAACTATTTTATAGAAAATGGATATATACAAGACATAGTCGATGCATTGAGCATTTTTTTTTTATAATAATGATAATCGTTTGTATGCATAACACATGGTTTTCAATCTACAATGAGAAGAGTGAAAGGAATGAATAGTAAATATAATTTGATCAAAAATTATGTGTAATAAATGATGACGGTTTGAAATGTTTATGAGTAAGAGTAAAAGTATACATTCTTTTTGAACTTACATAAATACTAGATTTATTTGATTTGCCTAGAAAGAACTAGCCTTGATAGAGTTAGTTAATTGAATAAAGCATTCCATTTTTGTATCATAGACATAAATAAACTACTTGAATAAATATTATTTTTGATCATCAATATATAAAAGCAGAAAATAATCTTTGCGTCAGTAACCTTAATAAAAATCACTTTGCTTCCTTATGTTTTTCCCGAAAAAACAGCCCTTTTGCCTTCTTGGCAGTCTTCATACTGGAGTCAATTCCTTGTTTTTCTCAAGCTGGTCCCTTCTATTCTAGGCCACCCCAAGCAAGCAGGTGTAGGGCTTTCAATCCGCTGTTGCTTGTTTTCTCATTAGAGGGTATACACGAGGCAGGACAGGCTGTGGGAAATAATGTTGTATATCCCTACTGCCTCATGTCCTTATATAGCCTGCTCTGCCATATAATCTCCCCACCCACTGAAGCAATCCAGAATAAACAAATATATGTGATAAGTTAAAGAAATTTTTCATCTTTTATCTAAAGATAGGTGATTCAAGATTCTTATGGTATAAACATACATACACAATACAGATTGATTAACATGGAGAGAGGTGATTCTGATTCAATTGGGCGTCATGGGCATGGGAACGATTCTGATTCAATTGAGAGTCATGGTCATGGGAATGACGTGTTGAAGGAGCCACTTATAGCCAAAGAGGAAACTCTTGTGTTTGGAGATGGGCAGGATGAGGTCAAGTGCAGTGGAGTTGTAGTGTGGGAGGAAGTGAAAAAACAATGCTGGATAGCAGGGCCTATGGTGGCAGTCAATTTGTTACAATATAGCTTGCAGGTCATATCTGTCATGCTGGTAGGGCATCTGGGGGAGCTTGCTCTCTCTAGTGCTTCTATTGCTACTTCCTTTGCAGGTGTTTCCGGTTTCAGTGTGCTGGTATAATAACTTTCTTGCCTTGCTTTGCTCTGCCTTTATTGTTTACTTTACAGTTTAAATCCTTTTCAGAGATTTTTCTTTTGTCAAATCCCCCCAAAGGAAAATTTTTAGAAAGGTTGGCAAATTAAACCATTATGCGAGAATCTGGACTCTTTTCCTTTCTGTACATAGTTAGTTGCAATTAGACCTAAAATACATGACCCCACAGATCTTGAACTAGCAACTTACCCTGTTAATGCATAGAATCATAAGATTTCAAACTATTCTGTATCGTATATAAGAATCTTGCAACCAATATTTGATAAAAAAATTTTGGTCATGCTACGAAGAAAATATTTTATAATGATACACTGCTGAAACATTATATGCTTAAAATGAATGAGCTTGGGATCTGCAAAAATAAATAGTTCATATGGCACAATATTTGCTAAACTTTGTGAAATGGGGTAGCAAGCTATGTGGACCAAAGAAAACTCCATGGTTGAGTCGGAATAGTAATGATATGGATAACTGACCTCTTGGGAGGCCCTGGTTACTGGGCTTAAGTCCTTTTGGCGATGATTGCAAATGATTCGAGAGATGGGTCATTGCAAATGACTCAATATTGAATAAACACTTGATCCCTAAAATGGTACTTTTTATTTTATTTATGTAGAAGCCCAGAATTACATAGATATTGGCACTTGATCCCTAAGTATTTTATTAATGTAAAAACCAATCTGTCAAAGCCATTCTATCCATTTGACTTTCTGTATCAGATATTTAGAGGGATTTGTACCATGGTGGATGGTCTAACAAACCATCATCCTCACGAGTTGGACTACAGTGATACTGATGTACTGCTGCAACATTGTATTCTTAAAAAATATTTGATAAAAGCCCAACTACGGATTCAAATTATATGGCAGGCTTGGGGTCTTCTTATAGTCCGGTTGTACCCATGCACCAAAAATAAACTGGTCCGATTCTGTATTTACACCATCTTGTTTGTGTTTTCAACATTAATGCCTACTGCTCAACACATTCTAGTATTTTCACTAATTTTGATCCCTGTAGTGGATCTTTGAACGTGAACTCTATGCCTCACCAAACCAAAATCAATTTTTACTCGGTAGGATTTTAGATGCTAGCTTGGTGTCAGATCAAAGACTATTTCCAGAGTGGTACATGCTGCTTTCATGATTATAATATAACTCTATGAAATAAATAAACTGAAACTCTTATTGAATATCAAATAGGTCACTTCAACACATAGATGCAAATAGACTTTGATTAAAACCACCTTGCTTATCACTAATATAAATACAAAAACAAGGTACAATTTTTTCATGGCTTTGCCATACCAAAGGTTGGAATCCCATACAAAACCAAAATGGTTTGCATTTATAGAATTTTGATAGATAGAGAGAGAGAGAAGAGTTGAAGGGGCACAAAGATATGTGTCACCACTCTAGGATAAATTAAAATGCATGTAGATGAGGTTTACGAAGATTAATTAAAATAATATGGACCTGAATTCATTCCAAACTAAACATCTTCCCTCCATGTGGCGTAGAAACCCTTCACAAACATCTTTTGGCTTTGAAACTCCTTGACAAGTGGTGAAATGTAAGACTTTGAGTCATGAGACCTATTAGGTAGTTATTTCTACATCCTGAGGACACTTGGAGATACTCTTTAATCATCTCAAACTTTCACACCACCTACAAACATTAGTTACCCTCATAGGTGTCACTAGGCCTCTTCACCTCACTAGGCCCAATTTGGCCAAAATAACTAAATTTGGGATTTAGCTTCAGTTATGACAATATTATTCATGAAAGGATTAATATCATCCTTTTTTACTAGAAACATGCCATGTAGATCCATCAAACTCTCTCCAAGTCCCCAATTTGACCACAAAGCCTTCACTAGGCCTTATCTCCTTATAGCCCTATTTTGGCATAAATACACCTATATAGGAAAATGTATGGACCTATAGGACTTAGTGAAAACACTTTTGAGGACCCATTTCCATCCTTAAGATCTGTGCAAAGTTTCTAGGTCCAACTTCCAATGCAAGTATGCTTTCTAGTCCATTAGCCTCCCCAATTAGGCCTCTTTAGCCTAGAAGGCCAAAAATGCATGTTTTGGGATTTTGCCTATAAAACCTAGGATAAATGGCACCTGATTGATTTTTTATACCCCCTCATAATCCTCCATGTTCAATTTTATCCTTTTATCATCTGTATAGACCTATGTTCCAACATTAAATGCCCTTCTTTGGCCTATTCTATATAGCCATGTACCTACAAGTGAAGACCAGTGGCATGAGATGATCACCAGGAGTGTTATAAAGGATTCAATGGTGGTTTTATATCTTTAAACATCCATTTGGTATCATAAAAATACCTTTTCCTCTAATTGGGTTCCAAAACAGTCATTTAGAGGGTTTGAAGCATCTTAACCCTTTTTGGTTCATTCATACAATTCACATGTTGGAGATCCCTATAAAATAGCTATTAAAAAACCTATAGTAACACCTTTAAAACACATTTAAATCATAATAATGGCTTATTTTGACCTAGAGGACAAATGTGACCCTATTTTGGCATTAGGCCCAACTTGGTTGCATACTAGCTATACCTGCAACCTTAGTAGCTCCAAACATTTGGCATGGATTCCACCTCTAAAATAAATTTTATCTAATGGTTTTAAGTGTTTTTCAACTCATCAAAACTTCTTATCAATCTTACTTCACCTCAAGTTCATGATTTTGACCATCTTTTTCCATTTTGCCATGACTATGCAAGGGAAAAGTGGCCCCTATCTGAGATAGCACAGGGGCACCTCCCTTCATGATATCAGAAAAACTAATCTTGTTTATGGTAGAATGGGATTTAAACATGATCTCCATAAAATTTTTTATCTTAAGTCCCAAAGATGCTCATCCAACTATCCCAAACTCAAGACTGCATTTTCTTAGACAATTTCTTGTAGGGTTAGAAAGAGATGACTGTGTTTAGCTTGAATTGGTCCCTACAAGGTATATATTGAGCTCAGCTTGGTTCTCAAAGATTTTAAATATATTATCCTTATCTCTACACACCACTTTAATTATTTTTTCTTATCTCAAATTCTTTCATACTAGCCTAACTTATGCTTTAGTCTCAAAGTGAATATGTTTGATTTGACTGTGACAGTCATCTAGCCAACGGTGCTTTGCATATTTTGGTCAATTTTTTAAGATTTTAGGCCTTTATTCTCATGTTTCTCAGGTCTTAAGACCAATTCACAAAATTTAACTCAGCTTATCCTTCATCTCATGCCTTAACTCTACACCTTAGTCTGTTAACTTTGACTATGTCACTATTTTCTCTTGTTTAGCCTGCTGTAGGTGACTGATTGAGCATGGTTTGATGTTTGTTAGGATTATCATTCAATGAATCTCAAGTGATAGGGTCACTCACACCCTTTGATTCATCTTATCATCCTCAATATCTTGACCCCAATCTCATGTTCACCTTCAACTAATATACCACCTTATGTTCATACCTGTCCACACGACTAACCCTTTTGACTGACTGAGGTAGTCATATTTTGACTGAGTTGAGTGTGTTTGAGGGGTGTTTGGAGGTAGTTGAAGATATGTTTAGGTCTTCACTAAGACCCTGAAGATCTCCCCTTCAACCATTGCATTATGAATTACTTAGAAACCTTCAAAAGTGACACCAACCTACAACTTACACCTCATTGTCAATGTGACTGTTGTAGGTGGCTATTTGCTGGCCCGTACAGACAAGAAATTGGCAATGGAGATCATCAAACACCAAAATAACCTTTGACTTTTCATTCTAGATTATGAAATCCATAACTATTAAAAAGGTTTAGATTGCTTACATAGTCTAAAACCTTCAATGAGGAGTTCAAAACCAAACTTGCAATCTATAACCTGTAGATATCACTAAGCACATTTAGTGGTTTTCTTGACAACTTTGGACCTGTGAAACTCAACCTTGTACTTGTCCACTTTCTCTCAAATTTTGCATGTTTTTTCCTTGGTAATAGGGCTACAATGTACAATAAGCAATAATGATGGATAAATTAAATGCCATGACATATGACTCCTCAAAAAATTACCTGGACCTCAGTTTGACTATTTTATGGATTGAGAACCCAAAGAAAAATAGTCAACTCCCTTGGAATGAAACTTGCCCATTATGCCACCTTGCTTGCACTTATGAACTTGGATTTTCTATTTGCATTCAGCATACATCTCCACCTACATCTCTTATTAGAAAGATAAGACTAAATAATGAGAAAGATACACTTCCTTATTGATTTATTTTTAATTTGTATTTTATTATAGTTTATATTTGTAAATTGTTTTGATATATGGAAGAAAAAAATGAGTATTTTAATAATGGTGACAAAAGACTACATTGATATATTATATTTAGAATTTTATAAAAAAACACGAAGTATGAATGGTAAAGGGTAAAAGAAATCACGGATGCATTTCGTACTAGGGTATATTTATTTAATAAAAAGTTAATTTAAATAATTATGTAATATTCTATTACGTTACATTTTAATTTTTGCAATATCCTATGATAAGATAAATATAATCTTTAAAAATACTATTAAATCTAAAGTTTTTTATAATAAAAATTATAATTTAAAAAAAAATAATAATAATTTTATAAATTTGAAATGTTGTATATTTTAAAATTAAAATTTTTAATTTTAAAAAAAGTTTGTATTAACAAATTTTTTAATTTTTTATTATTTAAACTTTCTCATTACAAATTTTTTAATTTTGAAGAGGATTATTGAATATTGGGATAGTCTTGACATTTTAAGTCAAGTAATCTAAAAATAATCAATTACAATTCCATTTTTAGTAAGGTATGGTTTTATGGGTTTTAAAAGATCATGCACTCAATTCGTATAATATTGATCATAATGTTTAGAAATAAAATATAAGTTCTTGTTTTGCATGCTCTCTTGAATTATGTCACTTCGTCTGATGAAGTGACATGCTAACGGAGATGGATTCCTGTGAAATTTATGATAATCATTAATATTATAAGAATTTGTATATATATTATCTATTTTATAGAGAATCTCTTGAATATTAATTTTATATTACTCTTTGTGACTTGGTGTTTGTTTTGATATTTAATTAACACATTCATTATTCTAACTATTTTATTAGGTTTTCGTAAAATATTTTTTTATAATATACCATATGTCTAGATTTATTTTATCCACATAAAAAGGTTTATTAATCATGATCAAATTTATATATATTATCAATTTAATATCTATTCAAACAATTATAATTTAAATGAAGATCATCCCTAATATTTGCAACAAAGCTTACAATACTTGAGCAATATTAAATATCTTTTCATATTCTATTTTATGTTTCAAATAAAATCTATAACTTGAAAAAGGATTTTCAATAAAAATAATAATTTGTTAACTAGTCATAGCACTTTTAATAATTTCAATCAAAGATTTGAATAATTTAAATGACATTTAAAAAGCATGAAAAGTATACATCATATAAACAAATTAATTTTTTTTAATTTTTTAAAAATAAATTACTTAAAAGTTTAAAATCAAGCACTAGAAATTATAGATTTTAAATTTAGATAAGTTCATATTTATCTTAATATCAAGCAACATATATTTTTAAAGTGCATTTAAAAAAATATATAAATCATTAATTTTTTTTTTAAATAAATAAATTTATTCCAACATAACATACAAATATCCATTAAAACTTTAATTATGCTAAAATCATGTATAAAAATTTATTATTTTTATTAATTAATTCTAAATCTATGGAAAGAAAGTGACATTCATGGTCTAAAGATATAAGCCAAATAACATGTTGAGATTTATTAAAAAAATGCATTGACCAAAGCGAGATAGTGTTGATCCATGATTATTATGTTGAACAAAGAATGTTGTGTACATTGTACTTACTCTCAAGGGATTTTATAAACTATATGGCTGCTACGGACAAAATGTTGACAAGTTCAAAAATTTTGATGATTACATTTTGTTTGATTTGATTTTTAAAAATTTTGCTCAAAATATTATATCTTTATTTAAATTATTAATTGTAAACAAATTTTTATTCTAAGAAGAAATATTTGAAAAATATATGATATTTTTTAGTATGTATTAGATTAAATAATATTTAATTTATCTTACTATTTGTCAAACCTCTCATTGTTAATAATATATAAATCAACACATCTTTAATAATTTTAATAATTTAAACATATAAACTAATGTTAAGTAATATTTTTACTATGAAATTGAGTGTTTCAATGAATGTTGTAATGAATGTAAACTAGTGTAAAATAATGTCTCTAACATAAAATTGAGTGTCTTAGTTAATATTGTAATGAATACTTGTTGTTTCCTGAAATTAATTAAATTTTTCAATGAATGTTTGTGAATAATGATTTATCTTCATTTTTACTAAAATGCCTAAATGAACTCGAATGTGGGTGTGTTTATAAATAGATTGAACTCAAATAAGACCATATTAAGACCCTAAATGACCTCCAATAGTACAAATGTGAAAAGGTAAGGACAAGGGATGAATGTCCTTAAGCCAAAAGAGGCCACTCAAAATTATTTTGGGATTGTACAAATTCTCTTGATAAACCCCAAAGCATATGGATGCTCAAAGCAACAAGGAAAAAAATAAGATGAGATAGAAAAGTAGATTTACAACAATCTTGGTGAGGGATCGAGGATAATCAAAAGTTGATAAAACATACCAATAATGCTTAATTTAGAAGAATAATTGAAAATTACACAAGCATGTTAGAATTATAAAATTTAATAACTAATTAATTCATAGATATCATTTTGAGTGTCTACAATATCAAATCCATGTGCATAAAAATGTTCTTCAATAACTCAAAAAATTATGTTTTAACTTTGGGGTATAATAAATATCATTAATACTTTTCTTACCTTTTGTAGTATTCACCTTCATAGTTCCTTTTGCTACAACCTTTAAAGATTTGTCATCACCAAGTTTGATATAGGTTTTGAAACTTCTATCCATTTTAGAAAATAACTCATTATTCCCTCACATGTGATTGGAACACCCTGAATCTAGATACCAAACCTCATTAGGACTATTTTTGGCTTTGTCATATGAAATGAATAAATTACATGGAGAAGCATCATCATCCT
>JARHVA010000207.1:67500-130000 GCA_037957365.1 Torreya grandis
GAAATTTTATTCCTCCTGGAGTATAGCTATAAACAAATAGTGGTAAGGGGCACTAAACAACTACATGCTTGAACTTTTAGTATTGGCATACTCCTACCCTGAAGAAGGAGAATATTAGTGCTTGAATGAACCTAGAGGCACATTTGTCAAAGAGTTTTCCACCAAACTCAAGAAGATGATGGTGGATTATGGTTTTGAAATAATGAGGATGGAAGGCTAAATTACTCTCATGTATCAACAATGCAATGGGGAAGAAGGGGACATGTAGGTGATGTGCAATAGAAGGGGATGAGCAGTTTGACACTCGAGAGCTTAGGGGATAGGATTATAACAAGAAGAGGCATGGGTTGATGGAAGATATAGAACTTATAAGTACTGAGAGGAATCTTAGTGAGTGGGAAGGGTGTGGTGAAGGATCTCTTGAATGACAATAGTGCTTCGAGGAAGAAAACCTTGAAGCCATGGAATAAGATCCATAGTTGATAGTGAATGTTGAGGGTCCCTATAGAATTTAACCATTGGAGATGTGTCAAATGCACCTACACACTTTAGACGTGTGACATGAGCTCATGTGATATATCCCCCATAAGAAGATAAAATATTGATAATTGACCCCATTGTCAACTTAGATTTTGACCATTTTACACACTTAGACCATAATTTTGTGATTAAACAAGTTTTTCCTTATGAGTAAATAAGTGAGGATACCTATATATGTCAAGGCACTAGATCAACTAGATAGAACATGAGCAAAAACACCATAGTATAGCCAATGTCAACTATGTATCTTAGGCAACATCCTATAAGAAATGGTCCTATACCACTATTCAATAGTATAACACCATCATCATTTATGGTGCCAATGGTAATGATGGGACCAGTGCCTGGCCCAATGATTAGAGGCATTGAAGGATCACTATCAGGACAAGTATAAAGGGGACAAGTACCTTAGACACTAACTACTCCCTTGCTCCATATTTATTATGATATGGCCATGCATCTTCCCAAGTATTGAGGTGTGGAGAATTTTATAAAGCATGTGATTAAGTGTGAATTATAATGGCATGCTCAGGGATTAACCTAATCTAAGTACAAGGCAACCTATTTCATGATGACCTTGCTTGATCACACCCATAGTTGGTATAGGAAGTTTTATCCTAACCAAGCAATGGTTGATTATGACCCCCTAAAGGAATTCTTCTTTAAAGAGTTTGATATACATGCGTTTGAGTAATAAAGCATTGTCATGCTCAAGGAGATCAACTAGGGATTATCAAAGAGCATGTGCTTATATGATGCTAGATTCAAGACTTTACTTTCTAATCTCCCTTATGATATTCACCCCTCCCAACATGTGCAATAGTTTATTGGAGGACTGATAGTTCCATTCAAAAGGGCATTTTCCATGAAGACATTCATAGACCCTCAAGAAGTACTTGAATCCACACTCAGAGCTGAGGTAGTTGAGAGCATCAATACAAGAATTAGCCCTTTCATGGAGGTGCAAATTACATCTATGGCCTCCTGACTACAAACTCTAAATGTTATGTCATAACAAGACACTTGATGTGGGTTGTGGTGTACCGATTATGAGATGGAAGGCCATAATAAAATAACTACCCTAGAAGGAATATGCATACATTGATTTTTAGTTGTGAAGTTTATCACAAGGTGTATGATGTTCACAACTACTCTTTATTGCAATGTGCCAATTAGATCAACACAACTACCTATTTCTATTTATGTGATGCCTATACCGTACCATGGTTGATTGTCACGTAATCAATGAGATGCATGAGAACATGGGGAGAGGTGAATGACAAGCAATGATAGTAGTAAGAGGGTAAAAATTCCAAGTAAATGAGGGTTATGACCAAAAAAATGTAGGCTATAATTTGAAAAGAGGTGCCTAAGGATAAGGTGGTAGATGTGGTAGAGGAATGTTCCCACCACCATCAAATTACAAGTGTAGTTCAACCAAGCACAATCAACATAGCTACCCTATTAATGTAATGTGTGGGTATTGTCGAGGAACGGATAATGTTGAGGAATGCCCTGATTTGTATAAAAAATAGACCCAAGGTAGGCCCAACATTGATAAGGGCATAAAGATGATTAGGAATGAGTCTAAAGAGGTAAAATGGACTTCAAAGGTGTAGCTAGTCCACATGAAGTCAATCAAAGTGCATATAACTACTTAGAGTGGAATTACTACTCAAATTCTAGTTGTGCCAGTACTAGAGTTATGTTTAGAATATGGGGAGATGAGTTGCACTGAGTGTATTACATAGCTAGAACCCAAAGCCATGCCTTATCTAGACCTTAAATTCCAAAAATACATATTACAACAAGCTATGAGTGTGATATAAAACCTATAAGGAGATCTCTAACTAGTGTTAGCCCTAGAGGTATAAGTTGCCACCTCTCACAAAAAGTAGGATGGCTAGGAGGTTGAAGTATAATAACTAACAAAGATCTTACACCTCCTAAAAATAGAAGGGATGATACCCCTAATAAATAACTTGATTCTAGAATATTTAGGGTAATAGTTAGTTAAATTTTTTAAACCAACATGGAAAGGGTGTGAAAGGTTAGGCATACAAATATTATGAATTATAACTAAGAACTCCTAGTGAATGCCACCATCGATGCATCGTCTATCTATGAGGTCCTTATCAACATAGGCATTGAGATCAATATCATACCCAAGAGCGCATCAAAAAATATGGGTAGGCTAGCCTTGAGGCCTTCTCCTCATGGCCAATAAGACTTGAGTTCAAATGATCATAATTTTGAATGGCACCAATGTATATATTATGGGCACCAAATTCTATGGTGATATTCAGGTAATCAAGTTGGTTGAACAAGATAACTATCTATCACTTCTAGGAAGGCCATGGTGCTATGGAAATAATGTTGATATGCACTTCAAGAAGTGATAGATGACCTTTGAAAATGGAAAGGAAAGGGTAGTGATTCCCCTCTAAAGTGACCAAGGACCCCCTATGTGGACAACATTGATTTTGAGGATAAGATCAACCATATATATAACATCATGGTGAAAGGCATCGAGAATATCAACACTTCTAATCAAGGATTTCTCTCTTGGAAGGATGGGAAGTTAGCATTAGACACCACCATCAGTCAAAGATGCTTATGAGGCCACTGGTCATAGATATTTCTTAGTGTGGACAAAGATGTCAAATCTTATGAGGAATAGTTGGGTTCAAATTGATCTCACTCTAAAATGATGGGCCCATTGCAATGGGAAGAAAGGAAAGAGGGTGATGTGCTTGAGAAAAGGCAAGCTTACAACACTCCCAAAATTTTAAGAGAAAAACCTAGTGGAAAAATATGTCCACGATCTCAACTCATGCATCCCCAAAGAAACTAATAAAATGGGTGCACTAGCATATACCTTGAGAAGCATTACCACTCATTGGTGGGCAGTGCAAAAGTATAACTTGCCAACCTAGGCAGAGGTGAAAGCAACCATTTACACTATATTTGAGAGGATTAATGAGGAATTGGATATATTAGCATAATCTGTTAACTCTGATCCCATTGTGCATATGTAACTATGTGAAGAGACATTGACTAACTATGACATGACTTCCCTAAAGAACTTATGGGTGCATGATTTTTATATAACTTTGAAGACATGGGTAAAAGCATGATATGTGGTCAATAAGAGCATTGAGCGATAACCAATTGGGATGAATTTAAGGATAATTTTGTGCACACCTTCTCCTTTTCCTCATAGAACTTGGAATTAACTGAACCATTGTAAGCAATTTTAAGGACAAAGTTCGAGGACAATGCCATCCTCAAAGAGTGTCTAAAATACATGTTTGGGGGAAAAGGGCTAACACTCCCAAATTTCTTCAAGGAATAAATGCTCAATAGTGATTCGAGTAAAGAAGATGATGAAAATTGGAAGGAGCGCTATTGGAAAATGTTGACTAGTAAATAAAACTTGTATGCCAAATAGATAATATTACTCCTGGAGAAGAAGGCCCCACTCATCTTTGCATAGAGACAACTAAGGGAACTTGAAAAGTTGAGGAATCACACCAAATAAAGAATGAAGCATACCATGCACCACTAAAGATCATCGAAGTGGACATCAACACAGAAGGAGGTTTAAATATGGCTACTCTAGGTGCCTATTGGTCTAATGTAGAATTGACATGCATCATAGACCTCCTGAAGGAATTCTAGGAGTTATTCCTTAGGACTTAGCAAGATATGAAGGTTACCCATCCATTCCATAGAGAGATGAGCATAAATCTAACCAATGGTTAAATATTGGTCAAAAATCACCCCTAAAGAATGAATCCCAACCTCTATGCTTAAGTTAAAATAGAGATCAATGAAATACTAGTTGCATGAGTCATTTACCCTATGCAAAATTCTGAGTGGGTAAGCTCGATGGTGATAAGCATCAAGAAGGATGGGTGCATTCACATTTATTTTAATTATAGAATGCTAAATGCTACCTTCATCAATGATCCCTTCTATAATCCATTTACTAATGATGTCTTGGAAGGTATCACAGGCTGTGAGATCTACACCTTCAATGATGGGTTCTCTAGATACCACCAAGTCTAGATTGAGGAGGAAGACAATCCCAAAATAACCTTTGAAACTAAATGGGTCTATTTTTCTTATAATGTGATGCCTTTTGGACTCAAGAATTCACCAATAATGTTCTCTAAAGTGGTGATCACCATGTTTAAATACCTCATCCATAAGTTCGTCCAATTTTACCTAGATGAATGAATGGTGTATGGCCTCATGCAAGATAATAATGATAACCTATGCATAATGTTCGAGAGGTGAAGGAAAATTTAGATATCTTTGAACCTAAATAAGTGCATCTTCATGGCATTATTTAGAACCTTGCTCAAGCACATCATCTATAAATATGGTCTTCTTGTCAATCCTACAAAGATTGTGATCATCATTCATCTCCAAACTCCTTTTACATATAAAGACATTCATGCCTTTCTTGGCCACTATGGGTATTATAGAAAGTTTATAAGGAGTTATGAAAATATTGTGACACTGTTAGAATAACTCTTGTGCAAGTATATCCTATTTTACTGGGGCAAAGTGCAAGAGAAAGCCTTCGAGACTTTAAAACTTAGATTGGCTAGTACACCTATCTTACAATTTTTAAACTAGATGACCCTATTCCACATCCATGTTGATGCATCTAGATTTGTGATTGGTACAATATTGGAAAATGTAAAATGGATCACCCCATATCCTTCTCTCGTAGAAAATTAATAAAGGTAGAGCAAAACTATACCAAAACTGAGTGTGAGGTACTCACCATGGTTTATGCCCTACACAAATTTAGACAATATTTGTTTATGACCCCATTCATCTTCTTCATAAACCATAAGGTGATTAAGTACCTCATGAATAAGCCCATTTCTATGGTTGAATTTGTAGATAGACCATTCTTTTTCAAGAATTTTAGTTCTTCATTATCGTTAATCCTAGAAAATAAAACATAGGACCAAACCATTTATATTGTATAGACTTTGGTGATGTAGCAGTGCCTATTAAGGATGATATGCTAGATGTGTAAATTTACATACTTTAGTGCACCACTAAGGACTTGGTGGAGATAGCCACTTTTCTAACATCTAGATCTGCACCCCAAACAATGACAATCAAGGAAAAGAAATAGCTTATAGTTCATGCTACCCCTTTTCACCTCATTAGCAAGGAACTATATAAACTAAGTCAAGATGAAGTTATACATTGATGTGTCTTGAAGCATGAAATGGATTCCATGCTACATGAGGTGTACGAGGGGATAGTAGGAGGGCATTATGTTAGAAATACAATGATGTGCAAGGTGTTGCAATTAAGCTTGTGGTGGCCAAGTCAATTTTAGGATGTAAAATATTGTGCCAAGGTATATAGGGAAGACCAACCATTAGGATGAGATTCCTTTCATCCCCATTCTTGCCTAGATGCCATTTGATAAATGGGCCATTGACTTTGTTAAATAAATTAATCTCACATCACAATGTACATGTGTGAAATATATTCTAATAACCACTAACTATTTCACCAAGTGGGTCAAGGTTGTGCCAACCAAAAACTACATAGCCACTATAGTTATAAGGTTCATATGGGATAACATCATAATCTACTATGGGTTTTGACTTAGATTTACTAGTGATAGGGGCACACACTTCATTAATGAAATTATGTGGATCCTACTGACATAATATATGATAGTGCACCATAAGACAATGCCTTACCATCCCTAAGAAAATAACATAGCTAAGGTGTTTAACAAGATCTTATGGATGTGCCTCACAAAGATATGTGATGTGGGTCAAAAATATTGGGCTTATCGAGTATCATTAGTGTGATGAGTATATTACACAACCTACAAGCACCTGAATAAGGCTACACCATTTCAACTAGTGTTTGGTGCTAAGATGATTCTATTGATGGTGTTCTTAGTACCATCATTGAGCATCTCATGCATTGATTTATTAGATTGCTAAGAATTATTGAATGCAAGGTTGGAGGACTTAGAGCACTTGGATGAGGTGCTTACCCAAGCAAGGTGGAGCCAACATATATAGAAGGCACACCAGAAGCTATGGAATGGAAATCATATAAAGCACAAGGTGATAATAGAAGGGGCATTAGTTTTTATATATTAATATTAGTATATCAATCACCCAAGCAAGCTATAGGTTAGGTGGATGGGTCTAAATTCCATCCATAACATATTAGAGATTGGCACATGCAAGTTGCTCATTTTGTCAAGTGAAATTTTACTTGGGCATTTTAGTAGTAATCAACTGAAGCTGTATTGACATTAGGGTGGCATTTATGCCATCAGACACTAACTTCTTGGGCACAAGTTAGATGTATTAAATGACTAAAGTAAATTTTGGTGTAAGACAAATAAGTTCCTTTTATGTGCATTATTTGTAATTTTGATGTGGTGAGTGAATAACCAACACATTGAAATTTCTAGTAAAATTTTACTGGTACCTTCACACATAATTCTAGTTGAGTGAGTCAAGCATGGATGCTCTCCAAGCACCTAAGGCTAGACACCTAATTTATGGGCATGTGAAGTTTTCCAAATTTAGAAATAATGTGTACCAAATCTTCATGTGTAAGATTCAATACGTGAGGCATTATTAGGCCCACATAAGGGTTAGTTTGATACGTCCAAGCATATAACCAATCGAGTGAGTCGATAGGTTACTTTCTATGGACCTACGACTAGACACCTAAGTTTATAGGTGCATGGAACTCACCAGGTGTAGAGCATATTTGAACCAAGAGAGGCACACAAGGTACAAGTATGCAAGAGATAGAGTGAAGATGCACAACATGATTGTGTGTATAAGATCATATTGGAATGTTATATTAGAGGGTTAACACAAGGGATTTGTATGGGGTAGGAAAAGCCAAGGCAATAAGATGAAAGTGCAGAGAAATTAACCAAGATAGACAAGTGTGATTGAAATATAAGTGTCACAAGAAAAGGAAATGGGACTAAGGAAGCCAAATTTCATGCATGTGAGGCACTGCACCTAGGTTACCATATTGAAGGTGAAGGTTACACCAAGTGAACAAAGCATAGGAGAAGATCGTTAGGACAAATTGACATCCACCCAAAGTGAGGTGGGAAGTGATTTTTTAAACTACATGTCACTTTACCAAAAAGTCATTAGAATAATTTAATGAGGTGACAGTGGAGGCCTAAAGATCCACATTTAAATTCATATTTTTGTGGATTTTATAGGTCATAGTGAATCTCAAGGAATATAAGCACCTTCATTCCATTAATCAACCATAATTAAGGTAGTAGATGAAACTAAAGGTATAAAATAGTGAAAATATGTATGTTTATGGTTACAAACATTGTGATTAGACTAGAAAACTAGAGTGAGACCAGCAACCTAGAGAGCTAAAGCAAGGAGACCCTGATATAGTGAGACTTTGAGCACCCCTAGATGCCAAAACTGAATAATTGTGTAAAGAAATGAATTTCATTCCTTGTGAGATTGGCATAATAAAGTAAGGGGCACAAATTGGGTGAGAAATAGGTAGAATAAAATTAAAGTGATGATGAGGCCACCATTTTTAGCACACGAAGCTCAAGAGATAAACACATAGTCATAGACCTTAGGACTGTGAGAAGCACTAACAAAGATTGTTGGATTAAAAAAGATAAACAGACCATGTTTTAACATCAATAGGTTCAGTATGGGGAAAAAGAGGATGAGTTTAGGCTCGTAGAAAGTGCATAAAGAAGCTAAAAAAGTGTGAATAGTAACAGAAGCCAACACCATGAAAACAACAACACCTATAGTAGAGGAAGTAAGCATCATTGAATTTAATCTAGAGGTTCTTGAGAATATGTCATACTGGGACATGAAGTTTCCTAAAGAGGTTTTGATGGGAGAAAATTGGGCATCATTCACACACAATTTACACCTAGAAGAGTATAACCAATGCACTTCATGCAATGCGTAGGACCTAGCATAATACTAGGTGGTAGACACAAAGGTAAGTACTACAGAAGGTGCAAAACTATTTTATGTCTTAATCTAGGACAAACTGGTGACGATCAGGATGACTCAACTCTATGAGTTGCCAAGTTTTAGGAAGCTAGAGGAACTCATGTAGTTTTTCCTCTCACACATCGATGGGGACTGATTATACTTCATAGAGAGGTGCATGAGGCTATTTTTAAGCCTCATTAGATGGATCACTAGACTCTTAGACTCTAATTTAGACATCTACCAGATTAAGGTAGATGTTACTGAAGTGAAAAGAGAGAAAAATCCTAGGTTACTACAAAGGAGGTTTCACATTCCCAATCAAGGACATTAACAATCTCAAGATGAGGGTAATTACATTCTTAGTGAGTTTGAAACTATCTCAATAGTTGGTGGGAAGATGTAACAAAGACCTACCTATGCATCACCTACCACATGGCACAAGGGGTGAAATTTAACACCATGAAGTTCATCATAGAAGACATAATAAATAACATTTTCAAATGTCATATGGTACAAGAGACCTTTCAATGGGGTCCATGTTGATATTGATTATGGATGGAGGAGATTGGCATGCCTGATGGTGATGAGGATAACCTATGGGTCTTCCCAGCACATAATGACTCCCTGATGCTAAAATACCAGAATTATACTCACCACTTCCTACACCCTAAAGTACAAAGCCCAAGTAATGAGATGGTGTATGTAGTATATCAAATAATTCAGAGAGGAATGATGCATCTCTAATAAACTCCCTCAAAGTATGTTTGGAATGATAACTTTTTCCATTATGAAACACTTTTACATTATTCAATTGGTGCTCAAAGATGATAACCGCTCTAGCTAGCTGAAACTTCCTTATGCATTTTTAGCCAAGAACTTTAGAAATGCACTAGGAAAAATCCCCAACGTGTAGAAGGTAGACATCCTAATGAAGGTCATATATGCAGAAATATGTAGGTTGAGGTGTTGATACATGTACCCAAGAGGCAAATCAACTAAATATGAGGAGGATGACTCAGATGATAGTGAAATCAATCCCCTTAAAAGAGAAGTCATATTTGGTAACATATGTTATTCTATGAGTTAAATCCAAGGAAGAAGGGCACATGCATGAACAAGGATGATGACATCCCACATAGATTTGGTGAATAAAAAGAGTTTACACTAGTGGCATTGAGAAAATCCCCTTAGAAGAAGTAGGGAGAAACCTTGGAAGAAATATAAAAGTGGATCCAATTTAAGATCACCTCTAGTAATGAAGCTATCCCCTCTATGCCAAAGAAGAAGTGCATGGTCTTTACACTAGGGATTATGTCACCCAAGCCAAGGGAAAATAAAAATAAGAAGTCCAATGGGCTAGTGGCAATGCCCATGATAACCTTGGCAGAGATATAAGTACAAGAGGTGTGAGAGGAAGTAGAGGCAAGAAAGGCATAAGAAGAGGAAGAAGGAAAAAGAAGAAGATGGAGGGATGAAGTTTTACATCATCCAAGAATATGAAATAGAGAAAGAGCCCAATGTTATAGTTCATGAGGCTCTCTAAAGTATCACTACTACCATGTTTGGGGAAGAAAAAAAGCCATCAAGCACCTCAACCATAGAACCTATGATACATCCTCTATAAACTAAGGAAAATTGGCACTAATGGATGGAAATATGCCTTAATAAGGACCATATATAGGTCATTATAGATTTATATCAAAAAGAGAGGCCATGAAGGCTAAGGGCATGACCCTAATGGAAATCGACAAGGCTAAGGCTAAGGAGATAAGGGCCAAGGAGGAAAGGACAAATATGATGGTGAATAAGAGGAAGGCTAGGATAAATAAGGCCTAAAAGGAAAAGGCCAAAAGGGAAATAGAAGAAAAAAGGGTTTTCTCAAGTGTGGAACCCATAAAGGAGAAAGTAGCATATGTGCCTAGCAACCCCACAAGCACAGTGGAAGAAGTTGCACCATAGGTGTACCCAAGTAGTAAAAGGGAGCCTAGAGACAAGGAAGGTAATACTAGAACCTTAAATAAGAAAACATAAAGTGTAGTAGAAAACCAACAAAATTAGGAAGGAAAAGCTAGTGCCAGTGAAAAATAAGAAGCAAACAAAGGGGACAAGTCCAAGGAATAACCCCTATTAGAGAAATAAGACACATCAAAGGGAAGCACTAAATAAAGTGCTAGATCTAATGAAGAGGAGTCAAAGTAGATGGAACTAGCCATATAAGGAGAAGAAGTTGAGCTGAGATTGTGAGTGAAGGCAAAGAAGGGGCTCATGGATGAAGATTATTATATGATGGAGTACATTCCCTCCAAAATTTACATAATACTAATATGCCAACAACTATCCTTTACCTTCAATATTTATATGGATGAACCTCATTTCAAGGTACCATAGGAGACAATCCTCAATGTGGACTAACCAGAAGAAGGGCATGAATCACTTATTATCAACTCTTGTGTAATGAATCTGGTAAGGTCAGGTAACACCCTCATATGAATGGCCTCTGAGGTAGAGAAAAATGACATCATTAACAATGTTAGAGCCTCAAGCTAGAATAAGATCACATTATAAGAAGTTGAAGAGATCAAGGCCATAAAATTCAAGTTACAACAACTAGTTGAGCACATGGAGGGAGCTAAGCCATCCCTCCTAGATGGTGTTGACACTTTAAATTTTTCAAAATTTGATAAGGTGTGTGCACTAGTGGATAATATTCTCCTAAAATTAAAGGCAAAGTCAGCAATAAAAGAAGATGAGGATCCTTGCACTTCCATAAAGAAAGAGATTATCACAAAAATCAAAAAGGTGGAAGACCTCTTCATGAAGCTTGAAGAGGGTACAAAGGTGGCTAAAAAAATCTTTTAAAACTTATCCACCTAGGTGTCAGTCATCTATGCCTGCTTCAAAAAGGTAAAAGGGGATAAGGATGTACTGATGGAATAAGCATACACTATGGGAAGGATCGAGCATGTGCATATCATGACCTAGGTTAACACTTTGAATTCCCAAATCAAGACCCAAGATCAAGATCTGGAAGAACTCTTTAATACCTTACAAACAAAGGCCTATGAACAAGGACCGATCCTTGATGGAGGTGTAACAAAGGTAAAGGAAAGGTTACATGCCTTTAGGAAGGAGTTGTATGAAATTGATGTGCTCTCCTTCAATGCCACCTCTATAGAAATAGACAATGTCATAGAAGAAACAAGCTCACAATCCAAGGTTTTGATGACTTTAGATTAGAACTAAAGGAGTGCACACCCAAATTTTGTTCACCTAAAAAATTGGAAGATTAATTTGAGGATGGAATTTTAATTTTGTATGGGGTAATGTTGGGCCCTAAATCCATCTAAGTATAGGATTCATGGTAACACAATAGACACTTGGGCATGATGGAATCACTTATTATTATTATTAATATTATTATTATTATTATTATTATTATTATTATTATTATTATTATTATTATGTCACCAATTGGTAGTATGCTAACTAACTCCCTTCTAGCTCAATAATCATTGGGAAGTGGGAAGATGGGATACTCATGGCTCATTAGAGGTAGGATAGTGGAGCTAATGGAATAATTACATCTAGTGCTAGCTTAGCAACTTGTGTGCTCTATTCCTCATGACACTAAGATGCCTAAGACATTATAAAGTAAAGCTGAGTCTAGTTAGGAAGGAGGAAGAGATTGGAGTAGTGAAGCCCTAGAGGATTGGTTCTATATGCTATGTTCACCATTAGAGCTAAGATTTTAATTTGAGATGCCTTTGAGGATACCCATTGTAATGCCCAAGTTTTCTTGTGAGCCTTTGGGCCCTTAGCAGATGTAAGGAGCACTTGCTCAGTTTACATTGATATATATATATATATATATATATATATATATATATATATATATATATATATATATATATATATATATATATATATATATATATGGATTATGTGTTTAAACCTTGTGAATGATGAATAGTGTTACACCTAATGAACATTAATCTAGTTTATGTGGTTGTAACCATGGGTGTAGAATAAGGATGTGTTGAATAAATTTTTAGTAGATTGAATGCTATATTTATATTATGGATGTTGAGTGTAGACACTAGAAAACTGCACATGATAGTTCTAAATGTTGAAATGCCTCGGGACCGTTCTTAACCCTATCAGACCCTGAGTCTAGCTGACCAACTAATTAACTAAAATTACCAGCCTACTAAGTTAACCTTTAACCAAACCTTTTTCACCCTTTTTTTTTATCATATTACCCTTGGACATTCAATCTTCGATGGTAAATTTAACCATCAATGGTTAGCTTGGCTGTCGATGGTCAGGTCTTCACCCTTCTAACACATCATCAATAGTGTGTGAGCTAATGAGGCATAATTTAATATATTCACCTTATGCAGTGCTAATGAACTCTCAAGATTTGAAGTCAGTAGCCTCACCCTCTAGGGAACCTTGTATCCTCCATATCTCTTTTCCTAAAAAAGGAGGGGAGTAGGAGGTAAAATGGATTGATCATCATAAGTCTTATTGCATATAGGTATTCAAGCTCTCTAACATCTATTCTTCCTTCAGCAACTTAACAACAACAAAAGAGACCCAAATCTCTACTAAATTTTGTTTTGAGGCCAAATTATTGTTACTCTGGTGAAATTGCCTTAGCCTCTAACCATCATCCATCTATCAAGCTATAGGTATATTCTACTTGTTCTTTGTTTCATTGGATTTATAGCCCCCTAACTTGATCAGACCTATCTGTACCTTATTTCCCAACTTCTTGATCTTTAATAAACCATTATCAGATCATTCCCCTATTCTAAAACTCTTTTTTAAGTATTTCCAGAATACCCTAGGCAACCACTGATGGTTACCACAATCACTGATGGTCACCCCTAAGTATCGATGGTTACCCAACCATCAATGATCAGCTTAACTACCAGCAGTTCACTCAACCACTGATGGTCACTGTGGCAAAAAATAACAAGTTATTTTTATCCCCTTTACCCCAACCAAACATAAATTTCTATGTTCCTAGCTATTCACTCACTTTTTTATAAATTTTTTGACCTGACTTCACCTCCTTTAACATGAGTGTTGACTTGCTTTTGATATATTTAGTTATTCTCTTTAACAAGCATTCTACTTTCTTCTTGTATTACATTTCATTTTCTTTATGTAAGTACCTTAATTTTATCATTTTCAACTTAATTGTTATCAAGAGTGGATTGACAACCTTCTTTTAAGCTCACACTTCTTGGATCTAGCTCATGCTAGGTAGTCTACTGAACTATCTTGCTAACAATCCATTTTTTAGTGCTTTCTTATCTACAAGTTATTCCTTCTAAGCCAAAGAGGAGTTATCCATCTTCATCTACATTACATGTGCACCCCAACCAGGTATTTCTACCACACCCTTATTACTAGTTTCTTATATTTTTTCAAAATTAATAACTGATTAGAAATTAAGAGAAATATTGAGCTCTTGTAAGTCTTTGACTAGCCCACATATGGTGCTCTTGTAGTTCATGATGACATCATCAACCTATATATAAAATGCTCTAAGTATAGAAAAGACCCTGTGCCTCATAATGATACTTTCACCACATCATGAGCCCAAGCCTAAGTCCCTCATGTAAGTTCCCCATTGAATCCCTCACATGCCTGAGTGAAGCTAAGCTAAGGAAACTAAAGGCCTACAACCATGAAGACTTAAAACTACACCACCTAGGCTTGCACCTAACAAATAATTAGCTCAACCCCCTTAGGATGGCTTGTGCCCATGAATTCACCACCACTGTTTCACAAACCAAAGTCCCTAGAGGATAGAGTTGTGCTATAGCACAACTAGCCCAACATAGGGCCTGGTCCCTTCTTTTCTATGCTTATGGCAAGAACATAAGGCTTATGTCTTATATGAAGTTATGTCAATGCAATCAAGTGTAAAATGTTAAGTACTATAAGATTAGTCAAGGATTGCACCATATGGTAACAAGTCTATATCTGCCTTGGATAGCTAGATAAGCACATGATTAAGACCCCTACTTTTCTACAATAATTTACCTCCCTAATTGGAATCACTAAATCCCAAAAGTTTAAACTTTTTAGTAGTATAATAATGAATACAAAATATAATATTACATTTTACATACCTCAAATTCCTCTTGGGTACCTTTATATGAATTTTAGATGGTTCAAACATATACCTTGATATAAGAGAAACTAAATAAGTAATATCTGGTCTTGTGTGAGTTAGAAACATTAAGCTTCCAAAAATAATTTGATAAGTTGTCTCATCAACTCTTTCAACACCATATTCTCTAAATAGCATAACTCCATGAGCACTTGGAGTGGAGATTAGTTTACAATCAACCATATTCAATTTATTCAACATATCATTTTCATACTTTGTTTGACAAATGAAGATGTCATCTTTAATCTGATGAACCTCCATCCCTAAAATGTATTTCATGAGACCTAAATTTTTCATTTCAAATTAATTCATCTTAGTTATTTTGAATTCATCCTTCATCTTAAAAATTCTACCCATATACAATAAATCATCAACATACAAACTTATAATAAGGATATCATTACCTATCAGAGTTTGAGCTTAGTCTATATAATGTAAATGCAATGGTTTAATGATAACATGAGATAAAGTTGTTCCACACCACAATGAAATTGAATCAAGATGAAATCATAAAGTAAGAATATTTCACAAGATAAAAGATAGGATAAAAACCTAAACATCCATTAATTCACACAAGAGTAATAGCTCTCACACCTCACCAAATACAAAGGAGAACATGCAATTAAATAGGTTGAGAAGAGGCATGAATCCACATCCATTTGTCAATGTGAACACAGATTAGTTTCCAAATGCATAGTAAATCCATGTGCTAGAGATAAGTCAACACTAATTGGTGAATGACAAGGCATCCTCACCAACCCATTTGACCACAATTTACATATGTGGGCATGCAAATAAATAACCTCATAAATCTTCCTAATTAACCAAATATCCACCTAAGAATGGTGGATAATACAAGTGTAGTAAAAATCTGAGTAAGGTGAAAAATATACACTAACACCCCCCATATAGCATAGCTTAGGTGGGTAATATAATTGGGTCCTAGTAACTAGGATTCATCAGGTACCTAAGAACAAAGAAAGCTCACACAAAGTGGATAAAAAGGAAAAAATCAAGTGGGAAAAAACTTCCCCCCCAAAGAGAGATATAGAAGAAGATAAGAGGCTAGAAGGCTCCACTAAAGATGATGTTGCTATTGATGTGGGCCGCACCCCAATAAGATCTCGTAGATGTTTAAAATTACTCTTGGTGAAGGGTTTGGTAAAGATATCTATAATCTACTCTAAGGACTAGAAAAAAATCAAATCAATGACCCAACCATGAATAAGCTCCTAGAAAAAATGCATGTGAATCTTAATGTGTTTGGTATGCTAGTGTTGAATCAAATTCTTGCATATTTGTATAGTACTCTGGTTGTCAAAATAGATGATAGTGGGTTAGCTGATATGAATTCCAAACTTGGATAGAATCCCCTAAATCCAAATAGCCTCAATAGATGCATTAATAACTCCCCTATACTCTACCTCTATGGAATATATAGTAATAACATTTTGCTTCTTGTTAGATCAGTTGATATAACTAGAACCCAAATAAACATTATAACCTGAAGTGGACATGTGATTCTGAGTATTGCTAGCCCAATCTAAATCTATAAAACCAACCAAGTCAACCTCTATGCCAAATGTGTATTGAATCCTAAATCTATAAGATCCCTAAATGTAGTTCAAGATTCTCTTACCTGCTTTCTAATGCAACTCATGGGGTTCTTGCCTGAATCTGGAGACAAGTCCCACTACATATAAAATGTTAGGCTTGATGTGATTTAGATAAATGAGGATACCAACAAGATGTTGATATTGAGTGGCATTGAAAAAAGGTATAGAATAGTTAATCTCAAGCTTAAATCCTGACATAAAGGGATTTGAAGATGGATTACATTCAGCCATGTGAATTCAAGCCAAAAGATCAAGAGCATACATGGGTTGTGCTATCACTTAGATTTTACACCCATCTTGTGTGGTAGCATGTAGTGTATTATGAGCTATAAATCATGGGAAATCTAACGATACAATGGGATCACCTCCACATTGTGGGACCTTAGTGAATTGAGGTGAACCTATGAAAAAGGGCATATTCCATTCACTAAGTTTGATGCAACTAATATATTACTAGTTCATGTTAATTCACTACTTCTTGGTGATTTTGCTCTTAGATAGGGTTTGACTTGTGAGGAAAAGAGTTTTAAAAATGAATTTATAAAATTAGAAAATGGTGATTGAACCAAATAATTATAGTGGAAATTAATTCTTGCTTTGTATGAACACAATAAAATAATAAATATACTAAAGTATATTGAAGCATAAATTTATGAAAATATGAAACCAAAGGTAATATTGGGAACTTATCATAAAAATAACAAGATTATTTATTTTTTAATCAAAAAAAAATTCAAAAGGGAAAAATAACACCATAGATGAATTTTTGTGACTGAAACAAGAATCAAAACATTCACAAACTTGACAAATAACCATGCATACACAAAGATAACACAAACAAGGAAGGAAAAATTTCAATCTATTATCATTATCTAGGTTACAAAATTTAAATCAATTATTTAAAATTCAAAATAATTTATCCAACAACAAAGAGATAAAATGGGCTACGCCATGGTACCCATATTTATAAAAAATTATCTCTTGAAAGAGAGGTAATTATTAAAACTCTATGCCCAGTTAAAGATCAAGAAAATACAAAAAACCTCATGAAGATGGCATGATCTTCAGTCTATAATGGTGTCCTTAATGAGTTAAATAGATGGAACAAGAATATTTAATTGTTGGGTGATTCAACAAGTATTGGAGGCATAGAGAAATCGATTAAATTTTCATTCAAACATCTACCTTGTCTTCAGTTCAGTTTTCATTATATTTTTCAAGGAATAAAGTGCCCAAATGAACTAACACTTAAAAAATTTGAAATCTCTTAGGTATTTTAGGTTATACATTTTGAAACCTAACTTGTATTTTTTAGTTAAGATTTTTACAACTTTTTAAGTCATCCAACTTTGAAAAAATGGGAATTACAACTTACAATATGGGTTTTTACAATTTTAAACAACTGAAACCTTGTCAAAAATAAAAGCACAATTTACAAGTTTCACTTTTATAGCTTTTTAGCCTATAAAAAAAATGAAAATTACAAGTGGCTCTTTCTCAAAAATAGCTACCAAAATGATAGTTGCAATTTTTAACCTACAACTTTACAATGTTTCTTACAACAAAGGAATGAAGTTTACATAATGTATTTTATTGATATAATTAATATACAGCCATAACCTCTAAATATTCTTTGTCTTTATTTTCCTATATTTTTTTAATGTAAGCATTACAGAATTTGAATATCTATTAGAGGCAATCTTCATCAAGATCAATTAAATATAGGCTACTTATCTCACATTCTACCATCATGTCAGAGAGTTCTATAGATGTATCCATATATACTTGAATTTCTTTCCCCATCTGATCCAATGTATTGTGACACATGATAAACTGGTGGATAGAACTCAAGTTGAATGTTATATCTTGTGCTAAATCTCTTCTGACCATTCCTTTGAACTTGTTTTGAACTTTTAAATTGAAATGATATGATATTGTTTATTTTTTACTTCACATGATATCTACTAAGCAAATCTTCAATGTCATGGATTACATTTGTGGCCTTATCACATGTAGCCTTGGCCATATTAATACTCTTAGTGAGTATTCTTAATCTAAAATTAGATTCCCTATTTAGTTCCTCATGATTTACATCACTTTTCAATATCTTCTCTGTAATGAGGGTATCAGTTTCAATCAGGTCAAAAACTTTTACTTTTAGGAAAAATATGTTGAACCTTTCAATCTCTTCCTCATATTTGCTTATTTCTCTTTTCAAATATGTCAGATCATCCTTCAAAGTTTTTTAGTAGTCCATTGTTAGCTAAATTAATTTTCTTCCTTTTGTGATGAGCTCTTCAGCCCATTCTTTTATGGCCCTTCCCATACTGATTATCTATGTTACTACTTCAAGTGTTTCTTTATTGGGGAACTAGGAAAGAACATGAGTAGGTTGGGCTAATGGCTCTATAAACTTTTTTAAAGCTATTGTCAAGTGTTCAAATTTATTATTCAATTCAACATTTGTGACCTTATCACTATCCATCTTCTCAAAAAGAGAGGTAATACTTGATTGAACATCATGTTTCAATGCTTCTCTTATGGGATGACCCAGGTGTACATTGGATATTTGATAATCCCCACCACTAGATCTTATTTTTGTTTATCTAGTGGGGGGATTATAATTTATACATATTTCTCTCTTTTTGAATCATATAATATCCTAGATATGGTTATGGGTCTTACCTTTAATCTTTTGGATGCCTCCAATAGACCAAAGTCTAGTGTGTTGGGTGACACTATTTGTTTCCATTTCTTCCCTATTGATTGCACTAGCCACCTTGGCATGGCATTAAGTGAACTTGGCACTGTCATCTATGAATTTATAGATGAATTTATTACATTGATGGTTATTGTGACAAGTGTTGTATCTATCATTGATATAGTTTCTAAATCCTTGGATGATAATTTAAAAATATCTTCCCCATCTGTGGGTTGAGCAACCATAGTTTTATCAATGATTTCCTGTATCTATACCTCCTTAGTGGGGGTTTAGGTTATTATGAAAATGTAAGAAATGGTTGTAGTGTGAATGGATGAGCCTATGGGGAGTGTGGGACTTGGAAGTTACACAAGTGGGGTTGGACACAAGTAGTTAAAATAGGGGAACTTATGGAGGTATGGAATTTGTGATAGTGAATGAATGAATTAAGGTGGTAGGAACACTTAGAGTTAATGAAATGTGGAAAGTGATGGGAAATGAAAATGAAGTCGTAGTTATCCTAGTGGTTGGGATGGCTAATGGGATTGTATTTAAGATGATTAAATCCATAACCATGCACTACTATGTTTTGTTAGTGATTAACATAGTGCTAGTGGATATTGGGGATGAGATGGAAGGAATTATGGAAATGGGGAGTGAAAGTGAAGCCTAAGTGTCTAATTGTGTTGATTATACTATTGATAATGGAGTCAATAGCATAGGTGAGCTAGTGGAAATGGAGGGGTAATTATTTGAGATGATTGTGGAGTGGATATGGGAGGAGAAGGTATTGTAGTTGATGGAATGACATAAATAGGAAAGGGAGTTATTTATGTTTGAGAAACAACTATGTCCTTAATGGATGCTGGCATCACCTAATTCATTTGTTTTTCTGCTACCTCTTGGCTATTGCATTATCCTATTTTATCCTTTTGTTTCTACTTCCTCTTATGTGATACTACTATCCTATCTTCCTATTCTATTTGGGTTCCACTGCTAGAACCCTCCACTATTGTTACTTCACATTTTATATTTAATTCTCTTAAATTATCATTGATACTCAAGGTTTCCTTGGTAACCTTGACCCCTTTAATCCTTAACCAATTAATTATCTGAATTATTACATTGGTAGTCCTATCCATCAATGAGAAGGACTCGAGTATGGATCATATGACTAATAGAAGATGTTGAGAAAAGATCATGTTATCAAAGTAAAACCTATCAACTATAGGTTCATCATCTATTAAGTCCTCAGGGGGTGGTGCCATGTTATAAGTTTTTATTTGATTCAAGGTCATCTTGGAATAATATCTTAGTCTCACTTCTTCTTCATCTCGTATGTATTCTCAGTAATCTTTGTAATAGGGAATATGGGAATAGGTTATGATCCCTTATATACTGGTAATTCTACCTGTGACATCATAAAATGGCCTTGTATCAAGATCTCTTAAGGTCATTTGAGTTATCTCAGCATCTACACATTTGATTTTTGATAAGGAAATGCATGCATACATTATTATGATGATGGGGAAGTAGATTCCTAACTTATGTTTTCTTGACAATAGTTTGTGAGTCTCTACAAGCTACTTCACAAGTTCTATTAGAGCCCATATATCATTTATATACCTTGGAAGGGTGTAAGGACAACCACTAAATCCACCTACTCTGATGTATGAATATGTTGGGAAATGAATGAAATATGATCCCTAATTTGTGATCTTTCAAGTTCCAACCTTATAGAATCTTCTCTTTTCTAGCTCCTTATCAAACATAATTATGATGAAGTATATGAATGCATCATTTAACCTTTTGTAATGTTGTCTACTTACCTTAAGGGTGATGTCAAGGTAATATTTAAAGACCTTGTTGACTTGGTTAGAAATTGTGTTCAACCCTAGAAATGCCCTCCCCTTTGCTAATATGTAGACCAAATATGAATTCATATAAAAATTCCCTATGGTTTGGACTTCTATCAATTATTTGTGGATGGAGTCAGAAATCAACTAGGCCCATTGGATATACTATTTATTTTGGTATATTACCCAAATATATTGGTACATCTAATCCTGATAGTTCTTGGCATTTGGGTTCCCATCTACTTTATGTAAGAGTATTATTAGGTCACCCACTTCATCTTTGAAATTTATTCTTGCTAGTGTTTTAGGTATTCTTGTAGATAAGGCAATAGAAACTTTTAGCCATTGCTTATTCATGATCCTTAGACATTAAGTGTTATTATCTTAATATAACTCCTTAGATGAGTCAAGGGTTATATCAAGATAACTCTCATATTCTAAAATCAAGAACATGGTATCAATGAAGTGAGGTTCTAGGTTTAGAATATTTTCCCCTTATCATTCATTACTTCCCTCTTTTCTGCATCATAGCGTTTTGCCAATCTGAGCACAAACTTGGAGATCTACACTGATAGGGGGAAGGTTATTACATTGGGTAGTCCACTATTGTAAATGATTTGAATCCAATCATTCTTAAATTAAGCATTTACTCTTGTCCAAAAATCAACCAGTTATGTGTGACCTAGATCCATGTATTTGGTTTTGTTTGTGTTTGAATCTAGATTGCATGGGAAACTAGGTCCCTTAGATTTGAAATCCATTTCTTTTATAGACATACATTTTAGAAAAATTGATGTGGGAAAACCTACTACAAAGTTAGTGGGTTTTGGAGTTTCAATTGTAGGTAAAAATTATGGTAGGTTTTGGAGTTTCTATTTTAGGTAAAAGGTACAATGGGTTTTGGTGTTGCTATTGTAGGTAAAATACCCACATGGATTTAGAGTTGATTTATAATGAGATGTTTTGTAGAGTTTTGGGGTTGTTTTCATAGGTTAGATCTTTGTAGGGTCTCAAAGTTGTTTTTATAGGTCAGATATCCATGAGGTATTTGAGTTATTTTTGTAGGTCAAATATATGTAGAATTTATGTATAGTATCTTGAGATAATATTATATATTTTAAATAACTTTCCAAAACCCTTGATTTCTCATAAGCTAGGTAAATGCTTGAAAATATTTTGACAAGAACTTCAATAAATGCAAATAACTTTGGGAAAAATCAAGCAAGAAAAAGAAAACCCTAAATTTGATACAAGATACAAAAATTGGCACAAATTCACAATATTATTAACTTAACAGAGATAATGGTAGACATCAAAATGTGGGAGGAAAATAGAGGAATACCATTTGCAGAGGAAATGGTGGTCTTGGCTTAGTGTAGTATTGGCAAGGCATCGCATTGGCAAGGTGTGGCTTGGTTTCCTTGTGTGCAAATATCTAAATGTAATTTGAAATGTTAAGAATGACTTTGTAAAAAACCTAATTTGTTTAATATAACCCTATAATAAATGCCAATTAAGATGGTGGTTGGGATAAATGGTGGGAGTTTTAGAGTCGTGGTATAATTTTGTAATTTTGAAAAATTGCATTTTGCACTCTGATCCCCAATTTCCACTGAGTGTCTTGGTGAAATGGAAGTGAAAAATTATAATCTAAGGTGTAATTTGCATCTTTTTAAGTTGAAAATTGCAATTGAAGTTCTGATTCTGACAGGAAGGGTAGTTAGTGGAAAGCAAAACTTTGATTGCACTTTGTAACTTTAAAAAGTTGTAAATTACAACTAAAGTTCTATTTTTTGTGGATATGGTAGTTGGAAAAATTCAAGAATCAAGGTGAAATTTCCACCTTTGAAAGTTGAAAATTACAACCAAATTTCCATTTTTTTAGGTATAATAAATGCCAAAAAGTAGGGTTTCAATTGCAATTTGTAACTTTGTAAGTTGTAAATTGCAATCATAGTTCCAATTTCCATTGGGCATTTTATGAGTTTGAAATGAAGGTTAGGGTGCAATTTGAAAACTTTCAAGTTGAAAATTACACCTAAATTTCTTATTTTTGCTAGGTATATAAAAATAGGAAGTGGAGGTTTGATTTCAATTAGCAATTTTATAAGTTGAAAATTGCAATCAAATTTTTGATTTCCACTACATTTGGAAAAGGGGTATCCTAGGTCACATTATGACTTTTTTCAAAAAATTAATGGGTATCCCTTAGTGTACAATATGTTTTGATATTTTGGCTCAAAAGTATCAATATTTTTGGTGACCTCTGTGGGGTGATTGCCTACTAATCAATTTCTTTTCATTAGCCTTCTAATTCATTAAGCATGGAATAATTTTAAGCTTAACACACTTTAACTGGAGAAGAACAAAAATGGGATTTTGCCTAAACAAGAATGAAATAGGGAAAAACAAAATAAAAACAAACTAAATAAACAAAAAATCCTAATGAGTTGACCCAGGTGCAAAATCACTTATTTAGGAAAAATAACTAAACCTAATATATATAATGTTTTTGGAAAGAATTCCAACTTCAAAAGAAATATTTGAGGTATATCCCATTGATTGGGATAGGCAGTTTCGATCCATCAAGCCTAGATAAATGGAATGCTTTTTATCCTTTACACTAATTTATAATGTATGGACCACTCCATATAGCATCAAACTTTGTATGCCTACCTAGTTTAGCTCTTTTAACATCCCATTTTAGAACCATGTCTCTTTCATTGAATCTCTTGTCAGATGATTTTTTGTTAAAAATTCTATTTGTTTGATCATATTGCTCCCAAAACTTTCATTGATTGGTTCTTAAATTCTTCTAGCTTCATGAATTTTTCCAATCGCTTTGTCATTTCATTATTTTCATTTAATTCAAATTGATGATTGAGTTCTAGAGATGGTAATTCAATTGACAATAGATCTCTAGCTTCCCTTCCATATGCCAAAATGAATGGATAATTGTTAATGGATCTCTTGGGAGTGATCATATTAGTCTAAAGTACTTATTTTAACTTTGTGTGCCATGCCCTTTGGTTGTCTTCCATTATCCTTTTGATAATCATTATGAGATTTTTATTGGTAGACTCAACCAAGCCTTTACCTTGTGGGTAATAATTGGATGAAGTGTTTAGGTATACATTGTGCCTTATAACCCATTCACTCACTTGAGTTCCCACAAAAGCTTTGGCATTGTCTGATATAATAGTGTAAGAAACACCAAATCTCATGACTGATGGGAATATACAAAGTTTCTACAATATTAAAATAATAATGTATTGGAATAAAGAAGCCAATACATAGATGATAGAGATATTTTAAAACACACTATATTATATTTCACTTTGATAATTAATTCAAACACAATTACATATATATAGGGAATGTCTACAATATAAATAGGGAGATCCATATCCCTTCAATCTCTTAATGAATAACCTCTAATCTATTATCATAATATTATTTATAACAATATTATGATATTTTAATAAATAAAAAAATTAATTATATTTACCTCCTAGTAAATATCAAACAATAAATACTCATGTAAAAGCTAATCCCTAACATTCCCCCCTTAGTTTTTACATGTGCAAAAACATTCACACTCTTATCTAAAATATGCTCACCCATTATAGCATGTCCTATTTGGCTCATGACCTTTATACAAATAAATGCTAACTCCTCTCATGGTTTTATAGGTTTACCGCAAACCTTGACATGAATAGCACCCATCAATTGTTCACCTCCTATGGTTTTTTGGAACTACCAAAAACCTTTTCAAGATCTATAACTGACATACATTGGTGTTTTTTGTCCTTTCATAATATTTTCAAATCAGATAATTATTTTTGGAATTTGCACATAAATTACAAATCTTGAACATGCATATTCTTTTATCTTATTTTTTGAACACAATGGAATTATGAAAAACACACCACACAAAATGTCACAATTGGTGACTAATGAGAGGCTAAGGAACTTCCATCCTCGGTTTCATCCTTCTTTTAGTTAATGAAGTTGATTCACTCAATTGATGAAGCTATGAAGAGAATTACTCCCCCTACACTCTTGACATATTTTTTACAAAATGGACATCAATTACATCCACAATACATCCATCTACAATTATTTTTTTTTTCCTGACACTTTTGATGATTGAAACTTCTAGACACACAATTGGGACTCTAACTTTTGATAATAATGACTCAATTTTTGATGAAATTTTTACTCTTAAAAAAATGACAAAATCTATAAAACACTATTAACATGACTTTTATTTTTATTTTGACTTACTATTGACAAAATTGGCTCTATGACTTAAAAAATAACCATGACCTTAATAGAAACCTAAATGACATAAATTTTTGACATATGTTTTTAAGATGACACAACTAAACAAACCAAATGAATAGATTAATTTAATCTACAAATAAATTTTAGATAAAACACCTACACCACACTATATGCTTTTATCATAATAATTATAATACCTAAGTAATGATGACCTGAATCTTAAAATCCTAAAGCATTTAATAGGCATATCTAGACAATATGATAAACATATGACTTGAAAGAAAGAAAAAACTAATGGTGATAAATGCCCTTATTGATGACCCTATGGAAACGTTAAAGATTAATGTAGAGAAAGAACTTCATGTACAATGCCTTATGGTAGAATGACCAAATACACCACCACCCAAAGAATGGAATGAAATGTTGGAGCTAGTCCCTTTTTATTTGTATACACCATGCTTTCTATTATTTTAGATCTATGAACTATGAGGCATAATAAAGTGCTGGATCTAAGTAGGAATCTTGAGCTAATGTTGAGGTATGATGTGTCCAATGGAATGATGCATGAAATAGATTTCAAAAAAAATAATGCATATAGATTGTTTGAATAATGACTACATCTTATTTCATTTAAGGCTTGTCTTCTCATGGCTATGTATTTAGATATATGGCTGCATCAAACAGGTACTTGTTAATGTTAATTATGAGCATGCATGGGTTTTGATCAATTTTATGTTGAGAAATGATCTAGATGCAAACACAAATCAATATTGAATATCAATCATAAGCCAACGAAGATCAAATTTGTAGTGTAGGGATGGATAACAGGCTATAGATCCAATCAACAATTGACGAACAATGAAGATCAAATCACATTAGGGTTATGTAATGAAAAATAAATGGATCGAGCCTTTCTCTCCTATGAAAATAAATACAATCTAACAAAAAACTATGACTCATCTACAAAATAATATTTTCTTCATAGAGAACTATCATTCTTAAGGGCATAAGACTGAAAGATTGCCCCTTACCAAATCATTAATCTCCCATTATAGAAACCCACTCTAATACCATATGATGGGAATATATAAAGTTTGTGCAAGATTAAAATAATAAAATATTGGAATAAAGAATCCAATACATAGACAATAAACATATTTTTAAACACACTGTATTATATTGCACTCTGATTATTCATTCAAAATAATTACATATATAGGGAATCTGTACCCTATAAATATATCTCAATGAATAACCTTTAATCTATTATCATAATATTATTTATAATAATATTTTGATATTTTAACAAATAAACCAACTAATTATATTTACCTCTTGATAAATATCAAATTGTAAATACTCATGTAAAAACTAATTCCTAATAGTGACAATGTTATCTATGAATTCTAGGATAGATGCCTCTATAGCATCTTTTAGTAAAATCGCTTTAATCCATCTACTGAAATAATCAGTTGTTGTAAGGACCCATTTGTGGCATGCACTTGATGGTGGATTTATCATGCCAATGAAATATAATCACCATTGGGCCAATGGTTGGTCAACTTGGATTGGTTTGAAAGGGAGAGCTGCTAATCTTCAATTTCTTATAAAGTAAGCACACTTTTCATAGCTCCTTACCCATTGATGGGCATCCTTGAATATGTTAGTCCAATAATAGCCTCTCATTATTTTTATGGTAGTAGTTCTTGCATATAAATTTTCACTTGATGGATCATCATGAAACTTCTCAAGCACCTTAGGAATTTGACTGTGCTCAATGCATCTCAGGACTCCATTCATATCTTTCCTAAATAATACTCAATAAAAAATAACATAAAGGAATATATTGGATTTTGAAATACCTTTTCTTATATTGTTGGAAATCATATGGGTATTCATTAGTCTACAGGAAGATGGCCATGCCACATATCCATATATTGAATAGAGGTGGAGCAATTGGTTGGAATGTATGTTGAGCATATACTACATTAGATGTTTCCTCGATAGTATTTATATCAAAATATATCTATTCACATAATCCCTTTCCTCTTACGATCTTTGTAAATTTGAAGTTCACATCATATTCCATGACTTTTGTGATCCATCCTTCTCTTTTTCTATTTATTTCTTGGCTCAATGGGAACTCCTTGATGTTTGGTGACTAACCATTAGGTGAATTTTATTATTGGATAACATATACTTCAATTTTTTTAGAGATTTTATTATATCATATACTTGCTTATCCACAAAACTATACTTTTCCTCGTAATCCTTTAATGATTGACTAGAAAAAGATATTGGCTGCTTTGACTATTCTTTATTTTATTGGGTCAGAATAGCTGATATGCTACCTTCTCCTTCAAAAACATAGATGATGAAATCATTCTTGTAGTTAGGGTTGACAAGGGTAGGAGCTTGAGAAATAACCTACTTGATGGCTTCAAAACTGACTTTGCCTTCCTATGTCCAACTAAAACTGACACACTTCTTAAGCATGGGAGTAAGGGGTTTGACCATTGAGGAAAAATTTGGAATGAACCTTCCATGAAGTTGATTTTTCATAGGAAACTTTATAATCCCTTTTTTATGTCTCATAAGTACTATGATGATATAAAACTTACTCTCTCTAGGTCTATTGCAAGACCCTCTTTTGAAACAATGTGTGTTAGTAGTTTCCCTTCTTGAACTGTGAAAATGCACTATTTGGATTGAGGGAAACTCTAAATTCTATGCACATTTAAAAAACTTTCCTAAGGTGATTCAAGTGTGCCTCAACATGCTTTGAATAAATAGTGATGTCATCTAGGTATACTAGGATCATATCATTTATCAAACCTATGAAAGCCATATCCATGGCTCTTTGGAATGTAGCACTAGTGTTAGTTAGACCAAAAGACATCTTTTTATAGTCATATGTTCCCCATTTTGTACTGAAAGAAATCTTAAACTGGTCTAATTTCTATACTAGGATTTGGTTATATCCAAAATAACCATCTTGAAGGGAAAACCTTTCAGATCCTAACACAGTTTAAAGAATTTGCTCCATGGGTGGAAGGGGATAATGATCCTTCAATGATACTTTTTTTAATTTCCTACAATCTACACAAAGCTTGATTTCACCATTCTTTTTTCCTTACGAAGACCAAGTTAGCAACCTAGGATGATTTTTTGATAGGGAAAATGATATTAGCCTCTATCAATTTGGATAACTCACTCTTCATCAAGGGTTATATTTTTGGATTGATTAGTCTATGTTTTTATCTAATAGGCTTGGTATTTGGCTCAAGCTCTATTGTGTGTTGGGGTAAGCTATGGTCAAATCCCCTTAGATATTTATAAATCCAAAAGAATTTATCATCAAATTCTTAACACAACTCAAAAAAATCCTAATTTTTAGAAGCATCACATACCTTTCCAATCTTTAATATTTTCCCTTCTAAAATGACTATAAGCTCATAGTTTTCTTCATTGATTGTGATATTCTTATTTTCACCTTTCAGATAATCATCATAGTTGACGATAATTTCCAAAGTAGAAAGTCCCATGGGTAATTTGTTTGTTTTTAAATGAATGATTTGATCTTCATATTGATCTTGGAGTCTTGATTAATTTTTATCTGATAATTCATCCTCCTCCCTCACAAAATTCACAATTTATTAATCGCTATAAAAAATAGATAGTCTTACTATCAACTTTAAATGCTAGTTGGTTTCATTATCAAGAACATATAGTCTTACTATCAACTTTACATGTTGGCTATTTTTCTTCTTGTTTTCTTTAGATAGGTTATATTGGGAGCGTACTAAGGCCATATGATCAACATCCTTATTTTGTGATCTTAGTACTGCTTGAATGTTTAAAGTGATAAAGTATTTTAATAGGTATCAAATCTCATGTTTTTAAGATATTAGAAAGTTATTCTTGGTTATCCTCTTAGATCTTTCTTGGTGAAAAATTAGTTCACTACCACAAAATACATGGACTGACTATATTCCCCTTTCTCTGGCAAGATGGAGACCTCAAATCAATGCTTCATATTCAACTACATTTTTAGTGTAGTTGAACTAAAGTTTAAAAGAATAGAAATAACTCTCCTTTTTTGGAGATATCAAAACAATACTTGCACCTGCACCATTCTTTCTTCTTAAGCCATAGAAGAATAGTTTCCATATTCCCTGTAGATCCTCAGCTGGTTTTATAAGATTTGGAATGATTGCATCCTTTTCATAAAGGCAGTATGTGCCCAACCTAGTTTATTTTACATAATCATAATGATAAAATTAGAGATCTATTCCCCATCATCTAGATGAATGCATATAATTTCTTCCATGGGTGTTGTAACCTCATTGTCAAACTCCTCTTCCTGATCTTGTAATATGCAATTCATATCCATAAAGACAGGACTGTATGGCTCAATATTGTATTTAACAATTGGCTCAACTCTTATTATCACTCTCATTCCATATATTTTCCTAAGAAACATGTGGTACCAGTTAATGGATGGATACCCTTCCATTTTTGGAGTTAAGTCTTGGGAAAGGCAAATAGCAAAATAGAGGGGGGGTAAGTCAATAACTGAGATATCTTAGAAAATTGACAAACTTGAACATGCATGGATGGTAAGGTTTAAAATTTTTATAGTCTTGACTATTTGAACAATAGTCCCATGTAATTAAATCACACCTTTTGTGATGGGTGTATACCTAATACCAAGAGCATCAGCTATTTTCTTAGGCATAACAAAACTGCTAGCTCTTAAGTCTACCATACAATTATGTTTGAGATGTTTGCCAACTATGAGTGAAAGGTAAAAGGGGGAGGCTTAACATTTTTGATTTATTTGGTGTTAGTTTGTTGTTAACACAAATTAACTATAGTAATGGTTCCCTTACCTAGAACCTTATCCATTATTTGGAAGTTTTTCAAAGCTTCTTGTAGTTAGTCCCTTTGTGCTAAAATAGACAATGTTTCACACATGGTGACATTCAAATTAGTTTTATTAATTTATTATAAAATATTGAAAGGAATGTTACCAACCTTCACTGGTGCCTTTGTGGGAGCTATGTCTTATTTCATAAGATTTGGAGTCAGTAATTTTGACTTTGACTAGCCCACTGACACATTGGGTGGTATATGAACAATGTTGCCTTGTAAAACTTTTGAAGTTGTAGATTTTTCAACCCCATGGGGTTGATCATTTTCTATTTCCATCTTATTATAACATTTATTTACTCTAGCTTAAATTCCACCATTGATTAGTACTTCCTCCTGATTTACACCATAAAAATCTTCCTCTTGCCAATTCAAAAGAGTAGCTTCATTTTGAGCAAGATATTGCATATCTTCCTAGTGGGAAGTAGATTATTCTTTCTATATTTGAGTATTTGATATTCCTTTCACCATTAAGGCTTGATTCATGACACCATTAGGATAAGCATTCTGATTATGTGGTTGAACACAAGGGTAACACCACTCATATTCTTGAGTCAGGGTATTCCAAATAGATACAATATCCTTAAAAGTACCTAGTTCTAGTAGAGCACAAATGTTTAAAGGGTTTGTTTACATGTTTGAATTTGTGGATGTGAATTGCCTTGGTATGGATACCCATTGGGCTAGTATGTTTGGTTAATTTGTTGATAAGGCTTGTAGTTTTGGGATTGCTACTTTTTCATTACTACTAACTCATTACCAAAGATTTAAGTAGTGACTTAACCTCATATAAATCATCAGTAAGAGTAGGATTTAAAATTGGTGCCTTATTTGTGGTGGGAATTAGGGTAAATGTAGGTTGGATAGGAGGCAATTCTATAAATAGAGGCATTAGAGTCTGTGGGGCAATTTTTTCAGCTTGAATTAGGTAATTTTCTTCCCTTTTTGCAATTTCATAGGCATTAGGGATTGTGGTGCCACCCATTAATTAAATCATGATATATATATATATATATATATATATATATATATATATATATATATATATATATATATATATCACTATTCAAAGATCTCAAGTAATATAAGAAAGCATTATTTGGGGTTGGCTTGACCAATACTATAATTCTATTCCATGTCTTTTGAAAGATAAAATTGAAATCACTCATGAACTCATGAAGAGCCTATTGAATAGTGGTTAGCTTTTTAACAAGAGAGAGATGGTTACATTTATCTTCAAATTACATGCATAGTATAGTCCCTAAGTCATCCCAAACATGAATGGAATTGGGAAGTAGAATTATGTACCATTGTAAGGCTTTACCCTTAAATGAGGAGATGAGAAGTCTGATTGAAACATTTTCTTATACTATATTATGAACTAAACATATATTAGCAATGTCTTATATATATTCTATGGGATTGGTGGAAGTTTCACTAGTAAAATACGAAAGGCTTTTCAGATCCGAGTTGAGTATATCATCGTAATGGGCCAACTAAAGCGAGTTACCTCCATTGAAGGCTATGGAATTTTGATTTCTCAAGGCCATAATAAGAGGTATGAAATTATTGTGGGTATTTTTAGGAGATGTAAATAGATTTGCAGGATACACTCTAGTGCAAGGTAAAAATGATCTTGATTTATTTTCATATAGAAATGATAATGATTGAAAGTTAGTTTTCTTACCTTTAGTAGATGACCTTATTTGTATCTTTGGTATACATAACCTTGGATTTCCTAGATCCATAAGCTAGTGGAGTCACTAGGTTATTTTTAAATGTGTATGAGGCTCATACAATACATGTTGAGAATAAAAACAATCTATTAATTATGATCTCTAGGTCCCACTAAGCATGCTAAAAATTATTATCATTTAGATTTTGCACCCATATTTATGTGGTAGTGTGTGGTGTAGTATGAGTTGCAAACTATGGGAAATCTAATGAGACAATGGGATCACCTTCAAGTTATGGGACCCTATCAAATTGAGGTGAACCTATGGAAAAGGCCATCTTCTTTTCATTATGTTTGATGCAACTGATATATTACCAGTTCATGTTAAAATACTACTTCTTAGTGATCTTGTTCCTAGCTAGGGTTTGACTTGTGAGGAGAAGATTTTTAGAAATGAATTTTTAAAACTAGAAAATGGTGATTGTACCAAATAATTATAATGGAAATTAATTCTTACTTTATATGAACATAGTATAACAATAAATATACTGAATTATATTGGAGTAAAAACTTATGTAAATATGAAACTAAAGGTAATATTGGGCACTTATCATATAAGAAACAAGATTTTTTATTTTTTAATCAAATAAATTTTTAAAAGGGAAAAAAAATATCAAAGATGAATTTTTGTCACTAAAACAAGAATCAAAAGATTCAAACATCTGACAAAAATCCATCCATACATAATGATAACACAAACAAGTAAGGCAAAAATTCAATCTATTATCATTTTCTAGGTTACAACATGTAGATAAATTGTTCAAAATGTAGAATAATTTATCCAATAGTAAAAATATAAAATGAGATACACCATGGTACCCATATTTATACAAAATTCTATCTTGAAATAGAGGTAGTTATCAAAACCCTATGCCTAGTTAAAGAGCAATAAAATCTAGAAAACCTCATATAAATGACATGATCTTCAGTCTAAAATGACATCCTTAGTGAGGTAAATGGATGCAACAAGAACATGCAACTGTTGGGCACTTCAACAAGTGCTAGAGGCATGGAGAAACACATTGAATATTCATGCAAATGTCCTCCTTTTCTTGACTTCAACCATTGTTATCTTTTCTAGGGAATGAAGTGCCAAAATGAACTAACACTAAGAAAATTTTTTAGGTATTTTAGGTTATTAATTAAAAAACCTAACTTGTGTCTTTTAGTTGAGATTTCTAAAAAATTTCAAGTCATCTGAATTTGACAAAATGAGATTTGAAAATTACAATATGAGTTTTTTCAATGTCAAAAAACTCAAACCTTGTCAAAAATAAAAGTGCAATTCTCAAGTTTCACTTTTATAACTTTTTATCTTGTAAAAAAAAAAGATAATTAAAAATTACATGTAGCTCTTTCTCAAAAAGAGCTACCAAAATAATAATTGTAATTTACAACCTACAAATTTACAATGTTTCTTACAACAAAGGAATGAAATTTACAAAATCTATTTTACTGAAAGAATTAATCTACAACCATAACCTCTAAAGATTCCTTGTCCTTCTTTGCCTACCTTTTTGAAATTTAAGCATCAAAGATTTTGAATATCTCTTGGAGGTGATCTTTTTTAGGACTAACTGAATATAGGTTGCTTATCTCACATTCTACCATCATGTCAAAGAATTCTCTAGATGTAGCTCTGTATACTTGAGTGTCTTTCCCCATATGATCTAGTGTATTATTATACCTGATGAAATAGTGGATAGAACTCAAGTTTAATGTTGTATCCCATGTTGAATCTCTTCTGAACACTCCTTTGAAATTACCCTAAATGTATTAAACTGAAAGGATTTGATATTGCTGAATTTTTGCTTCACATGACAATCTACTGAGAAAATACTCAATATCATAGATTGCATCCATGGCCTTATCACACATAGCTTTGGTCGTATTAATACTCTTAGTGAGTATTCTTAATCTAAAATTGGCTACCCTATTTATTTTATCATGATCTACATCACTTTTCAATATATTCTCTGTAATGAGGGTATCAGTTCCAATCAAGTTAAAAACTTACAATTTTTGGAAGAATAGGTTCAACCTTTTAATCTCTTCCTCACATTTTCTTATTTCTCTTTTCAAAGATGCTTGATCATCCTTCAGAATTTTGTAGTAGTCCATTCTAATCTCAATTAATCTTTTTCCTTTCATGATGAGATCTTCATCCCAATCTTTTGTGTCCCTTCCCATAATTCTTATCTCTATTAGTACTTTATGTGTTTATTTATCAAGGAACTAGGCAAGAGACTAAGTAGGTTGAGATATAGGCTCTATAAACATACTTAAAGCTATTTTCAATTATTAAAATGTATTCTTTAAATCATATTTTGTGACCTTGTAACTATCCATATTCTCAAAAAGAGATCTAATTCTTGAATGAACATCATGTTTTAGTTCTTCTCTCGTAGGACAACCTAGGTGCATTTTGGATATTTTATAATCCCCCTATCACTAGATCCTCTTTTTATTTGTTTAGTTGTGGGACTACAATTTCTACATATATCTCCCCTACTATGTCATATAATATCCTGGATATGGTTTTGGGGCCTTCCTTTGATCTTTTGGATGCCTCCAATAGACCAAAGTTCAATGTGTTGGGTGACACCATTTATTTATATTTCTTCCCTATTGATTGCATCCTGTGAACTTGGTACTATCATATATGAATCTATAGCTGAAGTTATTATAATGGTGGTTATTGTGATAAGTACTATATCTATCATTGATATGGCCACTAAATCCTCTATTGATATTTTAGTGATCTCTTCCCTATTTTTGAGTTGAGAGGCCATGATTATATCAATGGTTTCCTCTATATCTACCTCCTTAGTGGGAGTTTGGGTTATTGTGAAAATGGAATAAATGGGTGTAGTGGAAATGGATATGCCTACTAAGGGTGTGGGAATTGGAAGTGACACAAGTGGGGTGGTAGGCATGGGTAGTTGAAATAGGTGAACCTTTGGAAGTGTGGAATTTAGGGTAGTGAATGAATCAACCAAGGTGGTGGGAATAATCAGAGTTGATGAAATGGGGAAAGTAATGGGAGATGAAAATGAAGTAGTAGCTACCCTAGTGGTTGGGATGGATAGTGGGATTGTATTTAGGATGACTAAATTCATAGCCATGTATCTATGGGTGTTTTTAGTGATTAACAAAGTGGTAGTGGATATTAGGGGTGAGATGGCAGGAATTTTAAAAGAGAGGAGTGAAAGGGAAAGTTGAATGTCCAACTGTGTTGATTGGCCTATTTATAATAGAGTCAATGGCATAGGTGAGCTAGTGGAAATAGAGGGGGAATTTGTTTAAGTTAATTATGGAGTGAAGATGGGAGGAGGTACTGTAGTTGACAGAATGATAGAGATATGAAGGATAACTATTTGTGCTTTAGCAACAACTATGTCCTTGGTGGAAGTTGTCATTAATTGATACATTTGTTATGCTACTACCTTTTGAATACTCTATTAAACTCTTTTATAATTTTTTTTCTTATTATTATGTGATACCACTAGCCTATCTACCTATTTTATTTGGGTTCCATTGCTAGAACCCTCTGTTATTGTGACCACACATTTTCCTTCACTTCTCTCAACTTATCACTGCTACTCAAGGTTTCCTTGGTAACCTTAACCCCTTTGATCTTTAGCTAGTTAATTTTCTTGTTTATTACATTGGTGGTCCTATCCATCAATGATAAGGACTTATTTATGGACCATCTGACTAATGGGAGAGGTTGATAAAATATCATGTTATCAAAGTAAACACTATCAACTAGAGATTCATCATCTATTAATTCCTTAGGGTTTGGTGCCATGTTATAAGTTTTGATTTGATCTAGGGTTATACTATAATAATCTCTTAGTCTCACTTTCTCTTCATCTTGCATGTATTCCTAACATTCTTCATAATAGGGGACATGGGAATATGTTTTAATCCCCAATATACTATTAATGTTGCCAATCACATCAAAAAATGACCTTGTATCAAGAGATCTTAAAGTCATTTGAGTCATCTCGACATTTGCACATTTGAATTTTGATTGTGAAGGGCATGTATACCTACCTATATTGATGGGGAAGTTTATTCCTAACTTATGTTTACTTGACAACAATTTGTGAGTCTCTATACGCTACTTCAAAAGTTCTTTTAGAGCCCATCTTTCACTTACATACCTTGGAAGGTTGTAAGGACAACCACTAAATCCACCTACTCTGATGTATGAATATGTTTGGAATTGAATGAAATATGATCCCCAATTTGTGATCTTAGAAGTTGTGGCCTCAAAGAATATTATCTTTTATAGATATTTATCAAACATAATTATGATGAAGTATATGAATGCATCATTTAACCTTCTAATATGTTGTCTACTTGCCTCAAAGGTGAGGTTAGGGTAATAGTTAAAGACCTTGTTGACTTGGTTAAGCACATTGTTCAACCCTAGAAATGCCCTCCCCTTTGATAATATGTAGACCAAATGTGAAGTCATATAAAAATTCCTTGTGGTTTAGACTTACATTAATTATTTTTGGATGGAGTTAGAAATCAACTGGGCACAGTGGATATATTATTTGTTTTAGTGGATCACTCATATATATTGGTACATCCAATCCTAATAGTTCTTGGCATCTCAGTTCCTTGCTAATCTATGTAAGATTATTATTAGGTCACCCATTTAATATTTTAAATCTATTCTTGTCAGGGTTTTAGGTAGTCTTGTAGATGTGGGTCTAGAGACTTTTAGCCATTACTTATTCAAGATCCTTAGACATGCAGTGTTATTATATTGATATAAATTATTAAATGAGTCAGGGGTTATATCAAGATAACTCTTATAATCCAAAATTAGGAACATGGTGTTGATGAAGTTAGGGTCTAGGTTTAGAATATTTTCTCCTTTATCATTCACTACTTCCCTCTTTTCTACATCATAGTGCTTTTTTAATGTGAGTACAATTTCAAGACTCTACACTAATAGTGGGAAGGTTGTTTCTTGGGGTAGTCTACTATTGTAAATTCTTTGAATCTAATCATTCTTGAATTCAACATTTACTCTTATCCAAAAATCACCTAGATCTGTGTCTATGATATCATTTGTGTTAGAATCCAGATTGAGTGGGATACCAACTCCTTTAGATTTGAACTTCATTTCTTTGCTAGACATAGGTTTTAGAAAAATTGATGTGGGAAAATCAATTACAGTGTTTGAAGGTTTTGTTAGGTATGTGGAGCTAAAAGCTTCACCAAGGAGCATAGACAAACAAGTTCGGGTCTACACAGACGCCGGCGTCGGTCAGGAGCGACCGACGTCGGTCAGTTGCAGTTCAGAGGCGCCGACGTCGGCAGTATGGTCGGCCGGCGACGGTCACAGGCGAACAGACAGGAACCGACGTCGGTTACCTGCGTGTCCAGAAAGCTATTTCCGAGGACAGAAGCGAGTGTTTGCATGATGAGTTTGAGTTGTAGACTCATGCTCGCGTCTCTATTGTTAGCAATATTATTTTTAGAGCCCTTGTTGAAGAGGCTTAACTGTTTGTTGTAAGAGCATGCTCAAGTCTCCTATTTTCTATATGTAGGAGAGATCTTCTAAGCTATTGTAATGATGAATGAATGAGAGAGTGTAATTGAGTACGAAGTAGAACATTGTGAATGTTTGAAGGACTGTACTTTTAGTGAGAGCTCTTGAGGAATAGAGATCTAGTGAGAGATCTTGTGTGCATCTGAGAGAGGTGTGGAAGAACAAAGTTCTTCATTTGTATTCCTATTGTAAAGAGTTTTTAATACAAGTTTTCAGGGTGTTTTCTTGTATATCTTGTTCTGTGCTATTTATCATTTCAGTTACTTATCTATCTGATTTATTTCCGCATTGATTGCTTTCATAAGTGTAATCCATTGTTGGTTGAACCCCAACAAGTGGTATCAGAGCTCAGGTTCACTAACAGGTGGTTCAGATCTGTGTAGTGTGTTCGGATTACAGGGTGCTCACAGGGATTTCCGTTTGAGTGGGAGAAGCAATGGCAGAGGAAAGTAAGTTGAGAATGGAAAAGTTTAATGGCAAGAACTATCAGCACTGGAGAATGCAGATAGAGGACTATCTGTATCAGAAGGATCTTTACTTACCGTTAGGTGGGATAGCAAAGAAGCCCAAGGACATGGAGGATGAAGAATGGGAAGTTCTTGACAGAAAGGCTCTTGGTTCTATAAGACTAAGTCTGGCCTCCACTGTGATATCCAATTTGTCACAGGCAAAAACTACGGTAGAGTTAATGACCACGTTAGCTAATTTGTATGAAAAACCCTCCGCTTCAAATAAGGTATATTTAATGAAGCAGTTGTTTAATTTGCATATGCAAGAAGGTGGATCTGTTTCTAATCACCTGAATGATTTCCATGGTATTGTTAATCAGTTAAGTTCTGTTAATATTTCATTTGAAGATGAAATAAAGGCTCTTTTAATTTTATGTTCTTTGCCTGAAAGCTGGCATGGCTTGGTAATGGCAGTTTCTAATACTGCTTCTGCTTCGAATATTTTAAAAGTAGAGGATGTGGTTAGTGTTATTTTGAATGAGGAAATACGCAGGAAAAGCACAGAAGAGACTTCTGGGACATCCGGGAACGCTTTAAATTTCGAGAGCAGAGGAAGGCAAAAAGAAAGGAGCAAGAGGAGATCAAGATCTAAGTCTAAGGGAAGAGGCAGATCCAAATCCAGGAATGGCAGAAGGCCACAATGCTGGAACTGTGGAAAGTTGGGGCACATAAGCAGAGATTGCTGGTCAAAGCCTAAGGAGGACAATCAGCACAAAGGAAAGGAAGAGACAAAGGTTGCAGGTATTGCACAGGATGCTCTTATTTTCTCTTTGCATAATAACATAGAATCTTGGGTATTAGATTTTGGTGCGTCTTTCCATGCTACCCCTAACAGAGGATATTTCAGTGACTATGTCCATGGAGATTTTGGAATAGTATACTTAGGGGATGATGAGCCTTGTAAGATAATTGGCAAAGGTAAAGTGCAGCTAAAGATGCAGAATGGCAACACATGGGTGTTGAGGGATGTGATGCATGTTCCTAGTTTAAAGAGAAATCTGATTTCTGCAGGTAAGCTTGGTGATGAGGGTTGTACAGTAACTCTCACAGTAGATTCTTGGAAAGTGACCAAGGGTGCACTTGTTATGGCCAGAGGTAAGAGAGAAGGTACTCTCTATTTGTGTAATTGTATTACTAACAAATCTCCTTCAGTTTTATCTACTTCAGATGTGGATGCTAAATTGTGGCACTCAAGGCTTGGCCACATGAGTGAGAAGGGGATGTCTATCCTTAAGTCTAAAGGTATGCTTTCAGATTTGAAAAGTATGGATCTAGAATTTTGTGAGCATTGTGTGTTTGGAAAACAGAAAAGGGTTAGTTTTCTAAAGACTGGGTCTACTAAGAAAAGGCAGAAGTTGCAGCTTGTTCACACAGACGTGTGGGGACCGGCTCATGTAGCCTCTATTGGCGGATCACAGTACTATGTTACATTCATAGATGACGCCACAAGAAAGGTATGGATCTACTGTATTAAAAAGAAATCTGATGTTTTTGAGACTTTTAAGATATGGAAAGCCATGGTTGAGAATGAAACAGGCAAAAGATTAAAGTGCTTGAGATCCGATAATGGTGGTGAGTTCTGCAGTCTTAAGTTCAAATTGTATTGTTACATAAATGGGATCTGTAGACAAAGGACGGTTCCAAGGACACCTCAGCAGAATGGTATTGCTGAAAGGATGAACAGGACTATTATGGAGCGTGCAAGATGTATGAGATTGCATGCAGGGTTGCCCTTAGAGTTTTGGGCAGAAGCAGTTGACACCGCAGTGTACCTGATCAACAGAGGACCCTCTACAGCTCTGGATGGTGGAATTCCAGAAGAGGCATGGACAGGTAAAAAGGTTGATCTTTCATATCTCAAAGTTTTTGGTTGTGAAGCCTTTGTGCACATAGATAAGGAAAATAGAAAGAAGCTTGATGCTAAGTCTATGAGGTGCACGTTTATAGGCTATGGCTCAGATGATTTTGGTTTCAGATTTTGGAATCTAGGAACTAACAAGGTAATCAGGAGCCGTGATGTTGTTTTCAATGAAAGAGTGATGTACAGTGATCAGACAAGGAAGCTAGATCAAGTTGGGCAGAGCAATAATGAGTTGGACGAAGTTATGGTCCAAAATGAGCTCGCGGGAAAAAGAAATAATCACTTACAGGAAAACACAGAGACCGACGTCGGCAGGTTTGGCACCGGCGTCGGCAGTACAGAAACCGATGTCGGTCATACAGAGACCGACGTCGGCAGACCAGGCACCGGCGTCGGCCAGGAGGAACCGGCGTCGGCCAGTAACAGGTCTACAGGTGGCCGAGGTCGGTCACTGTCAGAAAATTTGGGTGGACAGATTGTGGAAAACGAGTCCAAGACACCAATCAGGAGGTCTGAAAGGGTAAGTAAGCCTCCAATTAGATACTCTCCTTCTTTATATTATTTATTGCTAACCGATGGTGGAGAACCAGAAAGTTTTGAAGAAGCTTTACAGGTGGAGTCCAGGAGTAAGTGGGAGCATGGCATGATTGAGGAGATGGAGTCCTTAAGAGAGAACCAAACATGGGATTTGGTTGAATTGCCGGCTGGTAAGAGAACACTGAAGAACAGGTGGACTTACAGGTTGAAGGAAGGTGAGGATGGTCAGATGAGATACAAGGCCAGATTGGTTGTAAAAGGGTTTGCACAAAAGCCAGGTATTGACTTTGGCGAAATTTTTTCTCCAGTTGTTAAGATGACTTCTATAAGGGTTGTACTATCTTTGGTTGCTTTTGAGGATTTGCATCTCGAGCAGCTAGATGTTAAAACAGCATTTCTTCATGGAGATTTAGATGAGGAAATTTACATGGAACAGCCAGAAGGTTTCGAGGTCAAGGGTAAGGAGAAACTAGTGTGCAGGTTAAAGAAAAGCTTGTATGGCCTCAAGCAAGCTCCAAGGCAATGGTACTTGAAATTTGACAGGTTTATGACTGAGCATGGTTTCAGTAGGTGTCAATCAGACCATTGTGTATACTTTAAGAGATTTGATAACAGTAGATACATTATTCTATTGTTGTATGTAGATGACATGCTGGTTGCAGGGTCTCACATGCAGGACATCTCAGAGCTTAAGGAGAAGTTAGCTCAAACGTTTGCCATGAAGGATTTGGGAGCAGCTAAGAAAATCCTTGGCATGAGAATTAAGAGAGACAGAGAAAATCACAGGTTGATATTGTCTCAAGAAGATTATGTGGACAAGGTGTTGAAACGGTTCAACATGCAGGATGCGAAACCGGTAAGCACACCTTTGGCAGGACATTTCAAGTTAAGTAAAGAACAATGTCCCAATTCACATGATGAGGTAGAGTACATGAACAAGGTTCCATATTCTTCCGCGGTAGGAAGTTTGATGTATGAAATGGTGTGTACTAGACCAGATATTGCCCAAGCAGTGGGAGTAGTAAGCAGGTATATGGCCAATCCAGGAAAGGAACATTGGAAAGCAGTACAATGGATCCTTAGATATCTGAGAGGAACCAGCAGCAGACACTTATGCTATGGAGGTTCAGATACATCTCTACATGGCTATGTAGATTCAGATATGGCAGGGGATTTGGATGGCAGGAGGAGCACTACAGGTTATGTTTTTACTGTAGGTGGAACGGCAGTTAGTTGGATTTCTAAGTTGCAGAAGGTTGTAGCCTTGTCAACTACAGAAGCAGAATATATTGCAGCTACAGAAGCTAGCAAGGAGATGATATGGATGACACGGTTCATGGAAGAGCTTGGAAGGGAGCATGGGAGTTGCAGATTGCATAGTGACAGTCAAAGCGCAATCCATTTGGCTAAGAACTCAGCTTTCCATTCTAGAACCAAACACATACAGCTAAGGTACCACTTCATACGGCAGGTATTGGAAGATGGTGAGTTGAAGCTGGAGAAGATCCATACAGACATGAATCCTGCGGATATGCTAACAAAGCCGGTTACTAAGGAGAAGTTGAATCTTCATTCAACTTCTGTTGGTCTTCACGATTGAGTTGAAGATGGAGGAGCTAGAAGATTTTGCTGTACAGGTATTGGTGCAGCTGGTTTATCTCCAAGTGGGAGATTGTTAGGTATGTGGAGCTAAAAGCTTCACCAAGGAGCATAGACAAACAAGTTCGGGTCTACACAGACGCCGGCGGCGGTCAGGAGCGACCGACGTCGGTCAGTTGCAGTTCAGAGGCGCCGACGTCGGCAGTATGGTCGGCCGGCGACGGTCACAGGCGAACAGACAGGAACCGACGTCGGTTACCTGCGTGTCCAGAAAGCTATTTCCGAGGACAGAAGCGAGTGTTTGCATGATGAGTTTGAGTTGTAGACTCATGCTCGCGTCTCTATTGTTAGCAATATTATTTTTAGAGCCCTTGTTGAAGAGGCTTAACTGTTTGTTGTAAGAGCATGCTCAAGTCTCCTATTTTCTATATGTAGGAGAGATCTTCTAAGCTATTGTAATGATGAATGAATGAGAGAGTGTAATTGAGTACGAAGTAGAACATTGTGAATGTTTGAAGGACTGTACTTTTAGTGAGAGCTCTTGAGGAATAGAGATCTAGTGAGAGATCTTGTGTGCATCTGAGAGAGGTGTGGAAGAACAAAGTTCTTCATTTGTATTCCTATTGTAAAGAGTTTTTAATACAAGTTTTCAGGGTGTTTTCTTGTATATCTTGTTCTGTGCTATTTATCATTTCAGTTACTTATCTATCTGATTTATTTCCGCATTGATTGCTTTCATAAGTGTAATCCATTGTTGGTTGATCCCCAACAGGTTTTAGATTTAAAATTATAGGTAAAAAGTGAGGCGTGTTTTGGAGTTGCTATTATAGGAAAAAAAATTGATGGGTGTTAGTGCTTTTATTTCAAGTAAAATCCATTATGGGGATTTGGTATTGATTTTATAATGGTATTTTTCATGAGATTTTAGGATTGGTTTTGCAAGTCAAATATATGTGGGGTCTTAGAATTGTTTTTACATGTTAGATATTTGTGGGGTCTTAGATTTGTTTTTGTAATTCAAATCTCAATGGGGTCTGTGTAGAGGATCTTGAGAGAATATTCTATATTTTAAACAACTTTCCAAAACATTAGATTTCTGACAATCTAGGTAAATGTTTACAAATATTTTGACAAGAACTCAAGAAATGTAGACAACTTTTGGAAAATGTAAGCAAGTAAAAGAAAACCCTATATTTGCTACAAGTTAGGAAAATTATATGAAATTCACAATATTATTAGCTTAACAAAGATAATGGTAGATAAAAAAATGTGAGAGGAAAATAGAGGAATACCATGTACAGAGCATGGTAATGGAAGTCATGGTTTGGTGTAGTGTTGGTGAGGTGTGGCATTGGTGAGGCGTGGCTTGGTTTCTTTACGTGAAAAGCTCAAAATCTGATTATCAATGTTAACAATGACTTTGAAAAAACCTAATTTATTTAATATAACCCTAGAATAAATTTCAATTAGGTTGGTGTTTGGGAAAAATGATTGGAGTTTTAGAATTTTAGAGTCATGGCATAATTTTATAGTTTTGTGAAATTATGTTTTACACTCTAACCTCCATTTTTTACTAGGTGGCTTGGTGCAATGGAAGTGAAAAAGTGGAACCTAAGGTGGAATTTATAACTTTGTAACTTGAAAATTGTAACTAGAGTTCTAGTTTTTGTAGGAACGGTAGTTGATGAAAAGCAAAACTTTGGTTGAACTTTGAAACTTTATAATTTGTAATTTACAATCAATGTCCCAGTTTCCATGGATATAGTAGATGGTGGAAGGTAGGACTCAAGGTGCAATTTGAAAGTTTTCAAGTTGAAAATTGTAACTAGATTTTTAATTTTTATAGGTATATTGAATGGTAGAAAGTGGGGTTATGATTGTAACTTGAAACTTTGTAATTTAAAAATTCCAATCAGAGTTATGGTTTCCACTGGGTGTTTGATGAATGAGAAGAAAAGGTTCAGGTGCAATTTTAAAATTTGAAAGTTATAAATTATACCCAAATCTCTAGTTTCTATCGTATATATGAAAAAGAGGAAATGGAGGTTTGATTGCAATTTGTAATTTTTTAATTTGAAAATTGTAACCAAATGTTTAGTTTCTGCTAGGTTTGGGAAAGGGGTATCCTGGGTCACTTTAAGGTTCTTTTCAAAAAATTAATTGGTCTCCCCTAGGTTAAAAAATGTTTTAACATTTTGGCTAAAAAATATGAATAGGTTGTGCAAGTCAAATCCCTGAATTAGACTGTGAAATATTGATATAGAGGAAGTAGTGCAAAAAAACCAAGTCTATCATGTTAAATCTATCTTCACTACTGCAATAGACTACGAGGAACTCCAAATCATTAAAATACCATCAACATAAAGGACCATTATCAACCAAGAATCATCTAGTTGTAATAAATATACATTTTAGTTTGAATGATACCTAGTGAAACCTAAAGTAAGGAGGAAGGAATCCATTTTAGCATTTTAAACCAAAGGGGTCTATTTGAGGCCATAGATGGATTTACTAAGTCTACAAACTAAGGATGAATACTAAACAAACCTAGGTGGTTGATCCATGTATATATCCTCCTCAAGGTATCCATGAAGAAAGGTAATCTTCACATCCATTTGGTGCACATCCCAACCACATACTATGGCTATAGCTAGTGTGAGTCAGATCAAAGTCATCTTTGAAATATGTGCAAAGGTCTTTGAGTAATCAATATCAATAATCAATAAAAAACTTTGGTGACCAATCATGCCTTGTACTTATCAAATAACCCATATTATTCACACTTGGTCCGATATATCCACCTACATCGAATCATCTTCCTCTTATTAGGAAGTAAAGCCAAATCCCAAGTATGATTTTTGATCAAGGAATAATATTCTTCCTGCATAGCACTAGTTCTTTCAAGTATGCTTGAAACCTCTAGGAATGTATGTGAAACTAAAATTGAAGAAAAGAAGGCACATGGATCACTTTGATAATCTACTTGAGTACATTTGTAATCTATTGGATCCCCTACCCAAGTGCTTGTAATCTAAAGTGTATGCCTAGCCCAAAGATGCTTGGATGTGGATGACTCATGGGTTGATTCCTTATCCTCTAAAACATGACCAAAGGTATATATGGATGACTCTCAATCATTTCCCTTGCTATCAAAATTGAAAAATGAATAAAACCCTAACTCAAGAACTTTCTCAAGATGATCCAAGTTAAAAGAAGAATATTCAAGTCCTAGTGAAGCAATTGAAAGCAAAGAAGTGTCAAGTGTTGATACTTTGGGACTCTCTTGAAAGTGAACACTTATCTCTATAAACAACTCATGTGTGGTTAGATGTAGAAGGTAACACCCCTTGATACCATCTGGATAAACTAAAAATATGCAAGGCTTGGACTGAAGTTCCATAGCTTTGTGTTTCTTCTTTGATATACATGCCATAGTTGGAGATCCAAAAACCCTAAAGTTATTAGCATGAGGTTTCCTTCCATACAAAGTTTGAAAGGGAGTTATGTCTTTCAAATATTTGTTAGGAACCCTGATCTGAATATAGAAAGTAAAATAAATGGATTCAACATAATATTGAGGTTTTAAGAACCTAGAGTGAATCATACAGCTAGCCATATCTTTCAAGGATCTATTCTTGTGTTCTAAAAATTCATTCTATGAAGGAATATAAGTGATTGTCCACTGCAAATGAATCCTCTCTATGGTGAAAAACTATTCAAATCTGTTACTAACATATTCACCTCTATTATCAATTCAAATAATCATGATGGATTTCTTAGATTGTTTCTCAATAAGAGCCTTGAATTAATTATTTTTTTCAAATACTTTAGACTTTTACTTAAGAAATTAGACCCATGTATATCTTCAAAAATTATCAATAAAAGTGAGAATGTACATAGCTTTTGTAAAAGATAGTCTGGGAAAAGGTTGAGATACATCACTATGAACTAAATCCAATTCTTGTGAATCTCTCTAAGCTTTGCCTTTGTCAAATTTTACTTTAGGGTGCTTTCCAAGAGAGCAACCCTCACAAATTACCTTAGAGATTTGGACATGAGGCAAGCCTATGACCATGTCAGTTTTGATAATTTGATCAAGGTAGTGATAGTTAATGTGGCCAAACTCCTCATGCCATAATTTTTTAACTCCATCTAAATAAGTCAGCAATGTAGTTGAAGAAGAATCAGGTTTAAAATGTGAGAAGGTGTATAACCTAGTTTGGTGATCTACCCTACCCACTAGTACTATAAAATAAGTATTCAACTCTATGATGATAACTAAATCTAGTAGAACTCAACCCTCATGCGTTTGATAATGTGAGTGATTTGATACATCGATAGGATATTAGTTGAAAGAGAATGAATTCTTAAAACATTATTGAATCTTCTTCATTCTAGTTTAACAGACCCTATCCTTGCAATTGGTACATAACTACCATCATCCAAATTGATAGCAGACATGGAACAAAGATCTAAGGAAGAAAACACAACTAGTGAAGAGACCATGTGGTGAGAAGCAACTTAGTCAATAACCCACGAATATGTTGAAGATGTAATTGCTAAAAGATCCTTGCCCTTTTCTTTCTCTTTTCCCTTTCCATTTGCCTTAGTAGAATCTTGGGTAGATGAATTCTGCTTGATGGACTCAGGGATAACTATGTTGTTTTTTCTATAGGAGATGTGTTAAGTGATATATTTACTTCTTCATGCACTTGCTTCAATCATGCGCATTTTTATTACAATAGGCACACTTCACTTTCTCTTTTTTAGGTTTACCACTGGAAGAGGAAGATTCAATGTTGGTTTTGACAAAGATTGATTATTTATTCTTCTCTTGATCCTTATTCTTCTTATTCTCCTCTTTGTTTGGAGTCTTTGATTTCTCATTCCTAATAATTAGGGATTGAGGTTTTGTATATTTCAATGTACCCAAATAGATTAATTTGTCTTGTTCCCTAGTTAAGTCAGCAATGAAAGAATCTAACGAAGGCATTTTCCATGTAGTGACCAAAGCAATTTTAGTGGCATGGAAAGTAGAGACAAATATTAAATAGTGAAGACCTAGTTTTGAGAAAATAGAAAAAACAAGTTGGTCATCTTCTTTCTTTATCCCACATTGATTCAACTATAATTTTAAGGACTTGAACTTAGTGAATAAATATTGAAGGGTGTAAAAGTTGCAAGGACTTAGACTAATGAGTTCATTCTCAAGCTCATGACCTCTCATCACATCTTGTCCCCAAAATAGCTTTACTAGAATGGTGTATACATATGGGGTGATTTGGTAGGATCTAAGTGAAATAGAAGATCAAGTTATATAGGAAGATGCAATAGCTCATAGGGTTCATCACTACGGTTATACCACTTAACTATCTCTACATCTGTGCTACATTTAGTTTTATCACCCACAGTTATTTTATACAAACCATTACTCCTTAGAATAATTGTCATCTTAATTTTCCATTCATGATAGTTAAAGGGAGTTAGTGGGTTGATTAAACTTGAATCTATTTTAGTGTTAAGTTGAGTTGTAGTAGTAGTGCAAGGTGTAGTTGTTGAAAAAAATAAAGATTACAAACATAATGGAAAGTGACTTAGAATAAAAAATCACACCCCCATAAACTATGAAATGGTGACCCTCCCAAATGTTGAAAATGCATGCTCAAAAGACGTTGGACTTAACCGATAGTGTGTATAAAGTAATCAGTGCAAGTGTCAAAAAATATGGATTTTTGCAAACAAGGAGGATGTTAGTCTCTATTGATAATGCATCAAAGAGAAGACTAGTACAAAAAATGATCAAGAGTGAAAAATAATGTTTTAAATGTGAGGGGGTTTGGCCACCTATCAAACTGGACCTCACCCTCTAGTCTTTGTCTAGTGAGGATATGAAGAGTTTCAAACAAACTATTTCCCATCTTTAAAAAAGAAAAAAAAATTACCCACAATATAATATATTATTTTTAAATTTAAAAAAATAAAAAATATTTAACTCCTCAATGAGCTAATGACCCTCCCAAAATATTGTTTTAATAAAGAATAAAACAATTATCACTCCCCTTTTTTAAAACAAAATTTCACAAAACATTATCTTAAAATATTTCAGTATTAATGAAATATCAAGATATCACTTTTTAGAGCAAAAGTTTTTTTATAAAAAAATCCCGCCAAAATTGAAATACATGAATTTATTTCATGAGTGGTCTTGAAACCTTCTTTCATTAAAATGTGAAGTTTTTGACAAAAAATACTCACTAGGTGGATAACATGTAGAGGAGGGAGGTTGGTGACAGCTTGAGAAGTCCAAGGCATAGACAAATTTTATTTTGACAGCTTCGTAACAATAGCATACTACGCCACCTACTATAGAAGCCATGTGAAGCTACAGAGAGCCATTGGAAGGTGATGGCCTTAATAAGCTATTGAATAGCCAATAGAAGGATGTAGGTATAGATGAGGTCGCCAAGCTCCAATGAGGGTCATGGAACTTTGTCAAAAAATAACAAAGATGTTTTATAGGTTGTGAGAGGCCATGGAGTTTCAAAAAAAAAATCCATAGTGTGACTGCCAAATGTTGGAGGGCTTGATTTGAGCATGAACTACCTTCAATCCTATAGCAGGTTGTATCAGATAATAACTAGGGTGGAAGTCTCAACCAAATGATTGTATTTATAGAATGGATTAGGTTATTGAGTCCTCTCAATCTCATAATGTATGCATTAGATAGCTATATTGTTTTAAAAAACTTCATGCACCAAATGAGAGAATTGATCCAATAAAATACCAAGAACCAAGCTTGCTAATCCAAGATAAAGCCAACACAATAGATTTTTAATGGAAAAAATCCCTACAATTTTTTTGGTTGCTTCAGGTGATCGATGGATTTTAACAAATCCTAAGATTTTTTAAATTTTAAACCTCCTAGAATTTTTTTTCAAACCCTCAAAAAAATTCCCTTATAATATATGAAAATAATCTCAAGATTTCAAAAATAACTTAAAAACAATGAAATCCCAAACAAACATTTACTAGATTCACTTTAATACCATATCAAAGTCTGATCTCAATTCAAATAATGTGAATGCAATGGTCAATTGATTACATGAAAAAAAGATGATGCATACCACAAAAAAGATAAAACAAGATGAAATCACAAAGCAAAAATATTGCACAAGACAAGAAATAGGAGAAAAACCTAAACTTATATTAATTTACATAAGAGTAATAGCTCTCACACCTCATCAAATACAAATAAGAATATACCATTAAATAGGCTAAGAAGAGGCATGATTCCACAACCATTTGACAATGTGAACATGGATTAGTTACCAAATGAATAGTAAACCTATTTTCTAGAGATAAGTCAACATTGGTTGGTGAATGATAAGGCATCCTCACCAACCCATTTGATCACAATTTACACATGTGGGTGTGCAAATAAATGACCTTATAAATAATCTTAAATAATCAAATATCCACATAAGCATGGTGAGTAATACAAGTGTAATAAAAACCTAAGTAAGGTGAAAAATCTAGACTAACATTACCTTCTTACTTGTAACAAAAAGTAGGCTCACTCTTTTTTATTTTGAATCCATTTTGATGAAAATATACACCAATCCATTAATCCTGACATACCAGGCTTTGGTTGTTTGTTTGAGGCTATACAAAGCATTTTTTAACTTGTAAACATGGTCTTATTTACCTTGTATTAAAAAATCTTGTGGTTGTTTTACATACACTTCCTCTTTTAAGTACCCATTAAAGAATGCACTTTTCACATCTATCTGATGTATGTTCCATTTCTTTTGAACTGCTAGTGAAATCCCCATTCTAATGGTCTCTTATCTTGTAAGTGGTGCAAATCTCTCTTCATAATCTATGACATATCCTTGAGTGAAACCTTTTACAACTAGATGTGCCTTGTGTCTTTCAACATTAGCATCACTATTATACTTAATATTGTAGACCCATTTAGTACCAATACACTTCTTATCATGTGGAAGTACTATAGGTTCCCAAGTATCATTTTTATGAATGGAATCCATTTCTTCTTGCACTGCTTGCACCTAAACATCAGTAGTACATGCATATTCAAAACATGATGGTTCAAAACTAGATTATGTAATTAAAGCATAATTTAGTGTCTCACCTCTTGCACATTCTTCATGTGTTTTGCTTTTTTTACACTTATAGATTTCACTCAAGATTTTTACCTTCCTTGAAGAACTAGGACTTGAAGTTGGAATTGTACTTTGAATACATGCACTAGATGAAAGGCTACTCAATAGACCTTTAGCACTTGTCACTGAAATACTAATGGGCTGCTAATTATTAATATCATCATAAATACCATCAATAAAAATAGATTTATCTTTGATTTGTTCACTATACCCAACAAACATACAAGACTCACTCTTTAAATCTAACTTCTTTCTTTTCTTATCAACTACATTGACATAGGTTCAACATCACTTTAACCAATACAATTTGCATGGTCCTTGCTTTGATATTTTTGTTCGCATGGATATGGCCACTACTGGTCATTAGTGCAACACAACCATCATCATGACAGTCCAAAGTTACTTTAAATAATTCATTCAACATTCTTCTATTAAGATTTTTGTGTACTATTAATCCATGGCTTTCACCCATGAAGGTATATCTGAATCCTCAGATCCTGATTTTCTGATGGAGAAAGATTTAATAACTAACCATATTAGTCATAAGATGTATTTCCATTTTTATAAGAGTTTGGATACATTTCCCTATCATTAATATTGTAAATATTTGTAACACTATAATTTATAGGATACTGGCCAAAGGTGTCATGATAATTATGTTCATTTATTTTGGTAGGTATAATTTTAAATAATTTAATGCATTCAATGTTTCAGGGTTTAGGATTTGAGAATTTCAAGAATGTGAATACTTGAGCACCCATTTCATCTTATTAATTAAGTAGTAATAGTTTTTTGTTTGAATTTATAAACACTTATAAATTGTATGAGACTCATTTTCTACTAATCATAAAGTTTATATTAAAAAATGTTAAATATTAAAAAATTTTGATTGATGAATGGATGTATAAATATATTTTTAAATATGTTACAAAATTATCTCATCTTTAAAATTAAAGTTTTTAAAAAAGAACAGTTAAAACATATATATATATATATATATATATATATATATATATATATATATATATATATATATATATATATATATAAAATTTGATCAAATCTTCTTTATGTTATAGTCATTATTTCATCTTTGTTCGATGTTAATTTTGTTTGTTTTTAATAATCGTAAAAGTGGGTTTTGAAAAAATATCCTATCTAGTGTAAAAAGCTAGTAGGTACAGACAACACACCCGAATGGAATAACATAGCCTGCAGAAGAAGATCAAAGGTTGTCCAAAATAATAAAAACATAACAACAATCACTTAACTACTGAAGAGAAAAGAAATAAAACAAAGCTATGACCCATGCTATACGCATTATTTTTGAGATCTAAGGGTCATTTTCAAAGGATTCATTTCTTTCTTGCCTTTAGTTCTCTTTTTGTTACACATGATGGTCCAATCTCAACCTCCCCCTGAGTTCGATAGAATTGGAATGGAGATATCAAGTGAGTCATTAGACAATTCTTTTTCTGGAATGGTGGATTGGATTTTATTTGAAGGGGTATGAGCCAAATGATTGTCCTCAACTTTAATTGTGAAAATCCTTGACTCTTGTTTTTTCCCTTGCTCTGACTGCACACTTGGATCTTCCATTTAAATTTCTAGACCCAGATTAGGGGCCATGCTACTTTCTTCTCTTTAAACTAGAACTTGTACAATAATATATTCATGACCATCTTCCTTCTATATTAATTTCGTTTGTTATAATGATTATATTTATTGTTTTTTTTGGAGATCATAATAGCCACTATATTTCGTATTAATTGTCTAATGATAATATGTTATGTATTGACGAATAAAAGAAGGAAATAGTATTGTCAACTCCATTTCATAAAGGCATACAAAGGCAATGTTACATTTTTGGATTATAAAACTATGAAAGGAGGCATAATGCCATTTAACATGGATTTGTCCATGAATCTTGTTTAAAGGGGAATAAAAATTATTGGTGGAAAATTACAAATTTCAAAACCTTAGTTAAACATTATATATTGAGGGTCATCTTGCATCACCTCAAATTAATAAATCTTTTGACTCTACTACAGTCATTGAGTCTTTATCGAGTGGATCTATTTCATCAAGAAAGAAAGTGGAGGCGGAATTAAAGGCAAAACCAAAGGCTCTCATAGGTAAAGGAGCTAATGTTTCAAATGATCTATTTTAATGTTTTCATTTGGAAGTTTCCATCCTTTTCTATGTGAAGTTAGAGGATTCAAGTGTTAGAAAATCTTAGATATAAGTGAGTAAAAAGAGAAAATGAAAAAACCAATGGGTTCTTGGCTCAACCAATAAAACTCTTCACTCCAATATGAAAAAGGTGATTTCCACTTGGTTGAAGTTTCACTTAACAATGTTTACTTTTAATCACTGAAAGGAAGAGTTTATTTTCTAAATGTTTGCGAAAAGGGTGGATTTGTTGATTGTCTATTGTTTTGTTTCAAAATGATTACTAATAAAGATGTTTCGAAAGAGATGGACTTGTTGATTTTTTTTTTTGTTTTCAAAATGATCACTAATAGAGATGTTTCAATAGAGCTAAATATTTTTATTCATAACTCCATAACTCTTAACTCTAGTTTTTTACCTACATCAACAAATAATAATAATATTTAAATATAATTACTTTAACATTTAATATTTGTAAAATGATAATTTAGTTACAATTGTAAAAAGAATATCATAATAAAAGGTTATAATAATTAATAATTTTTTTAATAAATGGTTATTTTTACCCTTATTTGGGCTGTTTTAGAGTGCAATTTAGATGCTTCCCATCCTCCCCGACTCCACCGAAACGATTCGCCACTGCGCAGAAGTTTCACTGGGAAGGCGAATCGGCTCCGGGTCTAAAATTCCCTGTGACAGCCTGGGAATGGCGGTTTTATATTTGGGTGGAAAGAGCCGGGGGAGTTACTGCAAAAAGCTTTCTGAAACAAATGCTAACATAAACAGCATTTGTTTTAGTGGCTTTTAGCGGGCTAACCAAGGGAAGGTATTACAGTAGAAAACAGCACGGAATCAAGGACAAATTCAGAAATGGAGGAAGATCCCTCTAATGCTATTTCCCCGCCTCCTGCATCGCCCCCAACATCATCTCCAATTTCTCCTCCTCCTGCATCACAACCATCATCTCATAATCCCCTTTCTCCTGCATCAGCCCGGCCTTCTGAATCTCCACGGATTGATCCAGAAAAAGAAAGCGATACCTCTACGCCTGCATCCGGGGCTAATACTAATTCACAGCCCTCTACTTCGCGCCGTTCAGATCCCCATGATAGAATTCTAACCGAAACGCTAAAAGTTGTAGATATGTGGGAATCCTTTATACAAATGGGTATAGAATACGATTTATCTCTAGATTTAATGCAATTTAATGTAAACCACGCCCGGGCTGTTGACGCCAACAGCAGGAGATTTTATGAGAGATGTCTGGAGTTGTTAGAAAATATACCTCCGCCTGAAACAGATGTTCCACCGTCGGTCATGTCGTTAATCGATGACATTCCCAGATTCTTGGAAAACGCTAGGGCTATCCGGCGAAGCATCATGCAGGCCATTGGAGAGGCGCTACCAACAGATCCCGGTGAACGCACTTATTTTTACGATAACGAAACACTGGCCTGGCTGTGTGATCGAGTGAAACTGAACCGCTTCTGCGAGATAGTGGCGGAGTTTTCAAGATTACTGGCTATTCCTCCACGCGATGCAGCTGCCTCCTCGTCATCCCCAACTGATGAAACAGGAGGAAATATTCCGGCGCCTCCAAGCACATCCGAAGGGAGAGGAAATATTCCAGCGCCTCCAAGCACATCCAAAGGAAAGGAAATGTTCCAGCACCTTCAAGGGAGAGAAGATGCTGGACCCTCTTCGTCATCTTTACATAATAAAATAGAAGATATCTCTGTGCTTCGGAACACATCTGAAAGGAGAGGAAATATTTCAGTGCCTTTAAGTATATTTGAAAGGAGAGAAGATGTAGCAACCTCTTTGTCATTCTTACATAACAAAATGGAAGAAGATATCCTTGTGCCTCCAAACATATTGGTAGGGAGAGAGGATGCAGGGCCCTCTTCACCATCTCCAATTGATGAAATGGGAAGACATATCCCAACACCTCCAACTACATCAGGTGGGATAGAGGATGCAGCGACCTTTTCACCATCCCTCGCTGACAAAATGGAGGAAGATATCCCTGCGCCTCCAAGCACATCGACAGGGAGAGAGGATGAAGGCTATGTACTTGCTCTTCCAGCACCAGGAAGACATATCCTCGCTGACGAAATGGAAGAAGATATCCCTGGGACTCCAAGCACATCGGCAGAGAGAGAGGATGAAGGATACGTTCTTGCTCTTCCTGCGCCTGCAAGCACATTGTAGAAATACCAAACAATCTGTATTGAGCCATTCAACATTAACGCTGAGTAAATATTTCTCCAAAAAAAATTAAAATTATATTTAAAGATCTAAAGCTTTCATATGAGAAAGGGCTTTAAAGGAAAGAAAAATTATGTAGATTATGAAATCGATAGCCTACACAGTTTCTTCCAGAAAACCCTCCGAGTGGTGTTGTTTGATAATGGAAAAATGTTTTTGAAATACATATTCTGATTATGTGTGCGTTTGTTTTTCTTTTAATTTTATGCTCTGAGAGTTTCTTTGCCACCGTTCTAATGTTTTGTTAAAAATGTTTTGTGGCTTTAACATTTCTGATTTGATTTGATTTAATTTTATAAACATTTATTATTCTTTGTTTAATAATCCCTTCGGAAGTAATGTGTTATAAGGATACAAGTAAAAACAATGACGGGGTATGTTACATCATGTTTCATTTACGATTTAATTAAATTTTATTAATAAATTGTAAAGATTTTATTATAAAACATAAATCGAATACTGATAGACTAATAAGTAGAATCAATTTGAAAGAAGAGGTCAGTACGATACAAGGGTAGATTTTTCTCTTATTTTTCTTGTTACTTGGTCAAAATAGAAATGAGATGAAATATGAAGTTCTTGTTAAGGAGCGAATTCTGGAGAAAATGTATTGGCAATAAAACTTTGTGGTAATTTCTAAAACTTGAGTAAGTATTGAACAAAAGTTAGGCATTGAATTAGATCATTATAAGTAAGGAAAGCAAGGGAAAGGGCAAGTTTGTGGAACAAAAGGGCCAGGGTGAGGATATTGATGTCTATGCATCATCTATCAATTTGTATTGAATTGCATTGTGATAATCTTAACAATCTTGTATGCTTCCTTTGTCTTGTATTTCTTCTACTCTTTCTTTGACTATTACTATGAGGGCTTCATATTGCAAAAGTTGAGAGTGATAATCATACTAATTCTGAATGTTTCCTTTTTTTGTACTTTTTAAAATTATTTCTTGGATTGCTACTATAGGGACTTCACATTGCATTGTGTTGTGACAATCTTACTAAGTTTTAATTGTGCCTTTGTCTTGTGTTTTTTATCCTCTTACAAGGAGAAAACTCTTGAGAAAATGTAAGGACAATAAAACCTGTGGTAATTTATAAAACTTCAATAAGCCTTGAACATAAATAAAGCATTCAATTAGACCAATATAATAAGCAAAACAAGGGAGGGGGTGAGTTCAGGGAAGGAGAGGGTGATGATGATAATGTTGATGCCTATGCATCATTTGTCAATTTTTTCTACATTGTACTGTGATAATCTTACTAGTTATGAATGTTCCCTTTGTATTATAACTTTTCTATTCTTTTTTTGACTTCTACAATAAGGGCTTCACACTACATATATAGGGAGTGAAAATTCCATTGGGAGTTTTTTGGAAATAAATAATTCATTTAATTTAGTTAAAAATGAGGGTTGTGGGGCATTTCGGGAGTACTATTTATAAAAATTGGAAAATTGTAAAAGGGGTTGTTTTGAATTTATTAATGGTAATGATCATAGATAAAATCATGAAAGTAAATTTTATTGGACCACTCTACATTGCTTGGGTTGAAAATGAATGAAAACACAAACCTCAAAGAATTTATTTGTGTATGCATTAAATGACTTGCCTAATTAGTGATGGGCAATAACTAGATTAATAGGTGTATGGTTGACAACTATAACTTTAGGTCATTTGGTGTTCACAAAGAAGGCATTAAATGAAAATATGATTTGGCTGAATGATCTCTAAATTAAATTAAGTTATGTCATTCATTACTACCTCCATGATATAAAATACAATTATTCAATAAAATAATATGCAAATGCAAACAACAAGATATTATTATAGGAAATATAAGTCTCTCACCAAATTGAACTTACTACCCACAACATTTTCCCTCCCAAGGCAATCAAAGAAGCATAATATTTATTCTTAAAAATTAAAATTACAAATCAAAACAAAAAAATGATTTCATACTTGTAGATAAAGGGATAAACTTAGTATTTGTAAACACAATCCAAAAAAAGGAGACATGGAAAACAAGTCAACTACCTCAAAAAAAAACTAAGTTCCTTGCACTCTTCTGAAATTCAACATTATTTCTGTTAGGTACAGCCAATGAAATAAAAGAATCCAATCAACATTTATCTGTCACAAGAACAAACTAAACATTAAAATATTAAAAAAAAAGGTGAAACATATTCTTTGCATCTCAAGAACTACCATGGAAAAGAGGATTTTTTCATATGGTTATAATAGATTATTAATACCACCATTAATTTTTGTTTTCAATGCATCAGGTGAACCTATGTATGCCTACACACACATTAAAATATAGTAAAAAAATTACATTTAAGGTACAAATCTAAATATCTTCTCACACATCAGTGTTGATGACATCTTCAAAAGAAACCACATCACTACCAACCATACTTAGCACTACCATGTGACTGCACTAATGCATGACATGCACTAAATTTAGGATAAGGAGATTATATTGATCCTCCAAACATGAATTTAGACTATTGATTAGGTACAAAAAATAATTATTAGTCTAGTAGATATTTACAATTAAGGGATAAAATTTTGATTTTTCACAAAATTAGCCAATGGAATGAGATAAAAACTAATATATTGGTATTGAAAGCATTTGAAATATTTAGAGAGAAGCATTTATGGCTAAAAAATTAGTAACTAATTATCCAAAAGTGTAGATACTAAAATATGGTATTAGATACTTAGAAGTATTAGTTTTTACCCACCTTCAACCTACATGACTTGTGTGTACATATATTACACTTATCTACCATTATCTCACATCCACATGCCTTTCATGTGTCTAATATTATCTAGTTGTTATTATCCATCTACAATAATTCCCCTTATTTATGACAAAATAGTAAATTATCATACTAAGACATATGTAGATGATCATATTAGTGTTATTTTCTCTTGGATAAAACCTATAAACTCAAACATTACTAGAACTATGGTATGATCTAAACCTAATGGTTTTGACCTATGTCAAGCAATGTTCACATTTTAAATTAAAATCATGCCTAATGGTTGCCCTATATAGTTCACAATTTTTTAGCATTATAAATTATCCAAAGAGTCTCATATAAATAAAAATTTATCTTAGTGTATTACCCATTTAGTAAGAATCTATCAAGGATACTCATTCACTTGTACATTCAAATACACTACCCTAATATTTATAATTATTATATCAGTCACAAGGAGTAGGTCCTATCTAAGTTTAAGGCACTTCAAAGCCAAGACAACACTATAATTTTCCAAGTATTTAAATATATATCGTAGGTTACATACATTGAAGGAAAACTATTTCACACATTCACCTAATGGAGATAAATATATGCATTTTGAATTCCCTCTTAAATTTTTTGAATATGTATGTAACACTAAGCCATTCAATAGGGAGTGATTGGGGTCAAATCAATCCATATTTTTTACTATTGTTAGGCCTAAACTTAGTGTCAATAGTGGGTATAGGGTGTCAAAAGAAGGATATAGATATTTGGGTATTTCACACACAATTAGGCCTCAATATTATACACATATATGAAAGAGAAACATGTGTAATGAATTTTAATTAAATATAGACACAACATTCACATAGATGAAACCATAAGGTTCGATCAGTAACATCAAACAATATCGACCATAGTTGATGTCACTTTATAGAGATTTACAAAACTCTAGTTCCTAATCTGAGCGACTCATGCTCCATTTTATCACCTTTCCTACTACTTGCATTTAGCTTTAGATCTTAAAAACTAGTGCAATTATATAAGTATCCTATCCATTTTTTTACTTCCATATTTAGTTAGTGAAAGTGCCAAATCAATTTATACCTCTTAAAATTTGGATATATGTTATTTGTTATATTTAAGACAAATTAAATAATACACATAATTCTATCTTATTAAGGTTATCGAACAAAAAAAGGTAAAATGTATTGGTGTGTGGTGTTATCATACATATCGCGCACCTTTAATACATAGTTCTATCTAATTATTATATTATTAGTGGTTATTATTATGTGCCTAATTAGTATATACACATTGACATGATAATTTTATGCCTTGTATTAAATATGTTTCATACATGCTTTGATGACATATTTATTACTGTGATCACTCTCCACATGTTAACATGAATATACATGATTACATCTTTATACATAACATAATACAGTCAAATATTTATTTTGAGATGAATTACATGAGTGATACATCACTCACCTCAAAAGAGGGATATTAGTGGGCTTGACATAGATAATTAACCTTCCAGGAGAAAAATATATATTTTTACATAGTTTATAGGATTCAAATATTTTAGAGTAGTTTAATTATTTGATCAAAACATATATTATAGATTGTAAACACATTTTTGTGGTATATTCCATGTATATGTACTAAATTTATAGAGGTATGAGTTACATTTTTATATATTTATATAAATTTGGATGTAGATTTCAAGCATATACACATAATATTACTAGGACATGAGTTATTGGTTTTTATATATTCACATATTTAGACAGATTGGGGCATATGCCAAATATATGCATATAAATTTACAAGATCATGAGATACATGTTCTCATGTTTGACACAAAAAAAGCATATATATTCATATCATTCTATATTATATTACAACAAAGTTATGGGACATGAATCCTATTTATATGCATACACACTATTGCAAGTTATTTTTTTCAAACATATTTGATGGTAACCAAAAGTGATTACCTTTGAATATATAAGTATTTATATAATAGTTGATTCATGATTAAATGAGTAATGTAGTTGGGATTCAACACACTCAATAGCCTTGGTATTACTCTATGAGCCCAACATGTGGGTTCCCCCTTTCATCTTGGGATTATAAAAATAATTGAAAGATTTGTTATATAAGTAATGTAGTTGAGATTCAACACCTTCAATGACCTTGGCACTAATCCTTATTCCTGATGGTTAGGTCATTTTAATTCCCAACCCAATCCTTTCCTTAGTTATAAAAAGTAGGACTTGATAACTGAAAATTATCTAAAGGGTTTAGGAAGATGAACCATTATCTAAGAGCTTCATTAGAAAGTATAATTCTTTAGTGCTTCAACAAGAAACCTCATATCTAAAAATTTATAAGGAAACATAATCACCCACTTACAAGTGTATTCCTTCCTTTCCATTAAATTTCAAAATTTTAACTATTTTATTTCAATTTTCATTTCATGGACATTGATTACTACATTTTCATTTCAAAGTTTTTTGGAGCAAGCTGTACAATTTAAGCACCTCCCAAAGATAAAGTGTTTTTTTCACACTCACGCACATCTATTTATCCTTTTAATTTAGCATTAGTATTGAATTTAAATACTAGAATAAAATAGGGGTATTTGTAAATACTAAAATTCTATATTAGATATTTAGTAAGGTGAAGTTTTACCTAACTTAAGCCTATATGACTTATTCATACAAATATGACATTTATTCACCATTCTCTCACATACACATGCCTTCCATGGGTCCAATATTATCTAATTACTATTATTAACCTATAATAATTCCCCTAGTTTATGTAAAGACAATCAATTATTATAATTAAATGTCTCTAGATAACTAGATCAGTGTTCTTGTCTCTTGAGCGTAACCATAAAACTAAATGACATCAGAATTTTGGGACAATCTAAACCTGATGGTTTCAGGTTGTGTCAAGAAATAGTCACATTTAAAATTCAAACCATTCCTATTGGTATGCCCATACATTTCACATGTTGATGTCATGATAAAGTATTTAAATAATCTCATATAAATATGAAATAGACCTAAGTATATTATCCATATAGTAAGCATTTATAAATCATTCCAAAAAAATTACACATTCAAAGGTACTTACCTATTTTTTCCAATTATTCCATTAGTCACAAAGATCAGGGCATTGCAAAGCATGATTCACATCAAAACTGAGAAAAAATTGTCATTTTCTAAGTATTCGAGGATAGATCACATGTTGTATACATTCAAGGATAACTACTACACACAATCACCTAATAACTACCTTCTCAATGTCATTTGAATTTAAAACTTAACCAATTTTTCCCAATGGCCTCCAATAAAACTTCACATTTAATATGATTACTATCACTATCCAAATCAAGGATTTTCATGATGAAATAAATCATTTTATTAATAAGGATATTCCATTTCTCAATTTAAGCAATCAAGGCAAATTTTTGAGAGAAAATTTCATAATCAAGACTAGTCTTAATTCAAGCTCACAAGAGATTATTGTTTCATAATTTATAATTAAGATAGCATGCCTCGATAAAATCATATATCGTATAAAATCCTCCAAATATGTTGTCATAACATCCTGACACAACACAAAAAAATGAAAACAACAAAATCATCATAACACAAGCAATTTTAAAAATAAAATAAAATTTGACCATAGTTAACAAATTGAAAAGAAAATTAAGATTTAGGTTCTCATGACAGATCATCATGAGATTAAATATGAGCACAAGTAACAAGGTATGTGTTTAAAGTAGAAGATTGACATCATATCTAAAGGCAATGGTATGTAATTTACATGATTCTTGTTATTTATGCAAGAATCATGTCCACATTTATACTATGGCCATATGCCCATCAACACACATTCAACCCATGAACATACCCATTATGTGTACATAGACAAGATAAAATGGTATACACTAATAGTGAACTAATATCTTGTTATACCATAATTGTAAATATATAATCATCCATTTAGAAATAAGTTATTTACATAAATTATAATAAATACACAATATTACAAATTTACATAATAAATCTGCACTTTATCATAACACCATTTAAACTCCAGTCACCTGCATATTCATGGCACATGTCAACATGATCATGAAATATATAATAATGAAATGAATGTGTCCAGAATAATGTCTTAGCAACTCATTATCCATGCCATGTTCTTCTGATTTAAGGTGTATATATCTTTATAAGATATTTGGTTGCTATTGTGGAAGTAAGATACCCATCTATTTAGAGGAACATTACATATATTAGGAATTATTATTAGTAATAGGGTGACCATCTACTAGAGAATAAATATAATCATATCCTAAGAAAGATGCCCAACTACTAGGAGGAATATTATGCCAGTCTTAATAGGATGCCAATATGCAAGAGGAAACAACATCTAGAAGTAGGAAATACAACTCATAAAAGAGTGTCCATTTCTAGATAAGACTTGAAGATTGAAATCTCAAAAATATGAATATTGTTTGTGAAAAATACAAAAGGTGTAACCTAGGCCCATAGTTAATCCCAATCAATGTAGTACTTAATATACAACTAATGTTATCATCCATACATGCCATTAGATTATAGAATAATAATGCATATGGATCTAATTTTGTAACTAATATGGCAATCCTACATGGATAATACAAATACAACTCAATATATTACATGGTTAGTCCATACTAGGTTATATAACATATTAATATAATCCATGTTCATCAATATTCATGATCAAATTCATAGATTTATGAATAAGATATCCGTACAAGTTTAGTATATCATATCATCCTATCCTCATGTCTATTCATCATTATATTATAAACCTCAATAGATATGACTATATCTTACTCATGTCACAATATGGAGAGAGAATTCAACTTGTAATGGAAAGTATAATTTTCATCTATGATCATGAATGTGATAAATTTGTTGCATCAAACTAATGAATGAGTACAAAAATTATGTTCATAAATCAATAATAATAGGTCCACCTCTCATTATCAACAATTATATATAAATATAATGACAAATGATCATTTCAATGTAGATCACAAGGAAGGTTGTCAACATAATATTCCATCAATATTCTCTAGATCAAAGTAAATGTATT
>JARHVA010000207.1:135000-315000 GCA_037957365.1 Torreya grandis
TTACCCCTATGAACTCTTAAGATCTGCATAAAATACAGTCTACATGGGTTTCCAAATGAGCTCATGGTGTTTGAGCCAAGTGAAGAAAAAGTTTAATGTGACTATATGACATTTTAAATGAAATAAGAATGTATGATACACATGAAAAATATACACACATAAAGTATGATAGAAATCTATTTGACATAAATCCTCTAGATGTATATCTATAAACAAAGTGAATCTAACTAAAGAAAGAATAATATCTAAAATAATGGGTGATGGATATTGTAGATACAACTGCAATACCAAATTAAATTTATGTAGATCTAATATGATGTTAAGTTAAACATAATTTTGATGCCATATTATAAATGAGGAGGGCCTAAAAAAACTCTATAATTCAAACATCCACATATATGTACTCATAATAAAGGAAGAGATTCTCCAATAAATAGATATTCTATTAACAAAGTGTAATATACAATGTATATGTGTAACTAGTAATGGTTCTACCAGAACATGAATCTCTAAAAGACTAAATCTCCACCAATTTAAGAGAGGACTCTAATCTCCAATCTAATTTCACACAAGGACATAAAGGGTCCTTATATAGGAAAAGAGAGGTGAGTAATATATTTTTATTGGTGAAGTGAAAGGTGAGATCATTCCCTAAATTAAAACTAACCCTTTTCACACATGTGAGGATATCTACCAACATTAGATTTACATTAAATAATGTTATACACACATTAAATCACATTTTGGTAACAACACTACCTAAGTTATAGATCACAACACGTGTGAAAATGGCACACATAAACACTCTTATAAAGATCAACTTAGGTGATGTTGTAATAAAGAAGATGTTTTAGGCTCATAAGTATGGGTCTTAATAGTTAGAATTGATGAATTTCTTATGTAAAATGATAAATAACATTTTTTTCCAATATTCTTATATAAGATTGCATAATTTGATGAAGACTTCAAAAGTAGATTCCATATATCTAGTTACATAAATAAGAGTACATATTCCATTTGATCAGAATGGATGGGGGTAAAATATATCAATAAGTTTGGCTCATAAACTATTTTGAATTTTTATATCACCAAAGAATTATGGATCAAAGATGATGTTTTAACTTTTGATAATGCTAAGGATGGTTAAGTGGTATACCCTTAACCTATAGTGTAGTTAGGGATATGTGTGGCCAAATTATGGCTTACAAACCTTCATATTATCTTGTTGCATTTATCTATGTTCTTAGTATGGTCAGCCTATGGAATAACCTTAGATAATTAGAGTATATATAGGAGTTAGTGGTTAGTATTTATCATCATATTGAAAATAGTTTTCTCATTACTTTATTGTGGTGGTTACCCATTCAAACTGGTTGAGTCATAATATTCTAGTATTATGTTCTTTTGGTAATTGTTGTTGTGGATTTTTTTATTATGATATTAATTTTGTAATCTATAATTATTTTATTGTGAATCATCTAAGTAATTTTATTACATGTGGTGTCAAAGCTTTGATTTGGTTAAGTTCCTACAATGCAATTTTTTTGGATATGTTATCTTGAGCACTAGAAGGCCCAAAAAAACATAACTTGTGATCTAGGAAGAATTTATTTTTTGTCACCATAGTTTTGTTCATAAGATTTTTTCACAAAAAAGGAAAAAAAAATCTTCTAGTAAAAAACAAGTCTAGAAATTTTTTCTTACATTATGAAAGTTAGGACTCATTAGATTCCTATTTACAAGATGATCACAATAGTATATTTTACTAGTATACTTTTTTGGGCCAAACATTTTTCACCCTTGTGAATTTTAGTAGTCTTTGGATTTGACTTGATGAGGTGATCACACTAGTATCATCTACCAATATTTTATTTTTGGGTCACAACTCTCCTAGGGTTTGTGCATGGTAGGGGATAACACTCTTGATAATTAGAAAATAAAAAAATTCCTAAAACTCCTCACAAAGATGACATGGAGTCAAAAACTTCTAATCTAAGTCTTTCAGAGGCACTTCAACAAATTAATTTAGAGTTACATAGCATGGTGCATAAAGATGATCTTGATGTGGTTAAAGAGGGACTCAAAGGGTTCAGAGGGGACCTAAATAGATTTTGAGATCAATTGCATCAAATCAATGGGCAATTGGCCAACTTTTTAACTCAATAATTACAAAATAACCCTCCACTACTTTAGTTTACAATCACAATGCCAAATATGGTACAAAGACATTGTTATCGAAAGTGAATCTATGCACAAGTTTGATGCTAATGATTCACTCATATGGATTACTCAAATTGACAATTTATTTAATCTACATCAGACTCCCTATTCATGAAAGGTGGTCGTAGCCTCTCTATGTCTAGAACTTGAGAAGTTTATTTGGTATTGTTTGTTGTATGCTCAAAATAAAAGAAGGGTCTCTTAGTTACTTAGTCTATATTTTTTGAATATCTACATCTCTACTATCATAAAAATGTCTTAAGAAACTACTTCAGCTAACTAACCAAGTTATGCCAAACTAGGATGGTAAAGGATTACATTCATCTATTTCATAATCTCTACTTACATGTGGTAGACATCATAGAGAAAAATGTTACAAACCTATTTTTGGGTGGCCTCAAAGATAACATCTAATTGGAGGTTCACATGTTTCATCCTAGTAATGTATCTAAAGCCATAACATGAGTAAGTCTAGTTGAGGAAAAAGAGTTGATCAAATGAAGACCTTTCACTAGTGTATGTGAATGCACCTTCCCAACACCATCATTTCCACAACCTAAAATACCATGGGCACGTATAGCTGAGGAAAAGAGTTGATTAAATGAATACCTTTCACTATTGTACATGAATGTACCTTCCCAACACCATCATTTCCATAGCCTACTAAATTGACACCTTAGTAAGTTGAAGAAAATTGTGCAAAAGTATTGTGTTTTGGATATGATAGTAAATGGAGTAAAGGAAATCAATGTGATGAAAATAAGTTCTTATACATTGAAGTCACAAATGAGGAGGAAGAAGATGATGAGGCTTTAGGGGAAGTTTTGGAAGAACCTAAGGATGAATCTGAAGATTCTCAACCTATTATTTCATGTCATGCACTTTTAGGCATTATTACTCCTCAAATACTTAATGTGATGGATTTCTTAAATAAATAGATGGTGATTGTGTTAATCAACTTTAGGAGTACACATAGCTTCATCAAAATTAAGTTAGATACTCCTTTAAAGTGTTTAATCTACCCAACTCTAGAATTTTAGGTCATGATTGTAGATGGAGGTATGGTCAATTATTTTAGAAAATGCCATAACATTAAGCTTTTTATAGGAGACTAATTGTTAGATTCCCATATGTTTGTTATTCCCATGAGAGGAGCTAACATTATTTTAGGAGTGTATTGGCTCACCACTTTGGGAACTATTGAGATGAATTTCTATGAATTATTCATGAGGTTCCATTATGAAGGTATGACCTTTGAACTTTGAGGATTATAGGTTAAATCTCCATAATTAGTTAGTTCCCATCAAATGCCAAAGATTCTAAAAAAATGTGTAGAATGATTTAAGGCTCACTTATTTTACATCAAGGCTAAAATAACCAAGGAGTATACACATCTTGATTTACAAAGGGTGCTAGATGACCATTCTATTGTTTTTAGTGACATGCCAAGAGGGCTTTCTCTTAGTCATGCACATGATCATGCCATCAAGATAATTCTAATAAGTACACCACCCAACATTATACCCTACATGTATCCCTATGTTTAGAAGAGTGAAATTAAAAAGATGGTATAGGAGATGTTGGAGGCATGAATCATTTGACACAATCAAAGTGAATATTACTCCCAATGGTCATGGTGTGGATAAGGATGATATTTTAAGGATGTGCCCAAACTATAGATAAATCAAAAATTACACCGTCAACGATAAGTTTCATATTCTAATAACTGATGATTTTATAGATGCATTTCATGGTGTTGTTTATTTTACCAGGCTAGACCATTGATTTGGGTAACATCAAATTCATATTTGTGATGAGGACATACCTAAAACAACTTTCAAAATTTATGAAGGCCATTATGAATTTATTTTCATGCCTTTTGGCCTCACAAGTGCACCATCTACATTTCATAGTTTGATGAATACTATTTTTAGACCATTTTTGAGAAATTTTGTATTAGTGTTTTTTGATGATATCATCATCTACATCAAAAATTGGGAATACCAATTGAAGCATGTGAAAAAGGTACTTTCAGTTTTTGAACAACATCAAATTTATGCCAAACATTCCAAATGTGTGTTTAGTGTCTAATAGGTGGAGTATTTATGTCATATTGTTTCACATGGAGTGAAAGTTGATCCTAAAAAAAATCCAAGTGATGATAGAGTGGTAGGTTCCCAAAACCCTTTAAAACCTTTGAGGATTTCTAGGGCCATCTAGTTACTATCGTAAGTTTTTTAAAAATTATGGTAGAATTTAAGCCCCACTCACCACTTTGTTGAATAAATAATACTTCAATGGATTGGTTCATCTACCAAGGCATTTAAACAATTGAAAATGACTATGTGCACAACTGTAGTTTTGTTTACTCCTAATTTTTCCTAAAAAAATTATTGTGGAGTGTGATGCATTAGAATATGTCATGGGGGATATACTCATGTAAGAATACACACCCTTGGCATTTGAAAGTCACAAACTGAAGAGAAAAAATAGGATCAAACCAATCTATGAGGAAAAGGTGATGGCTATTCTACATGCAGTGAAACAATGGAGACCTTATCTGATGGGTCATTAGTTTTAGGTAAATATTGATCATGATAGCTTCAAATATTTTTATGAGTGACGATTGTCATTTGAAGAACAACAAAAATGTTAGGATATGATTTTGAAATAGTGTATAAGAAATGAAAAGAGAATGTGGTGGCAGATGCCCTCTCACAATGGGATGAATCAGTTGAGGCATTTTTATGTGCCATGACCATATAGCAAATAGATTGGCTAGAGGAAGCAAGATTTGAATGGGAGAATAATAGTGATACCAAGAATTTGATTCAAAATGTCTAGTAGGGTTATGATGAATTTAAAAAAATTTACATGAAACGGAAACACATTATGGTATAAGTATAGATTATACCTCTATAATCACTCTCTCCTTAAACATAAAATTATCCAAGAACTTTGGAGGTCATTCTAAATTTTTAAAAACATATCATAGAATCAAGTAGGATTTCTTTTTGGAAGGACTCAAGGGGGATGTCTAGAAATATGTGGTTGAATGCATGGTATGTTAATAAAATAAAGGTGAAACCATTAATACCCTAGATATTTTACATATCTATAATAGTATCTGAAAAAAATTCCTCAATAATGTTTTAACAAAAAAATATGTTTTCCTCTGGTTATAATGAAAAATCACCATATTAAGTAAAAAATACATAAATATTGTATGGTAAGGAAATATATTATCATAATAAATATCATATGAAGTACATATTCATGATTCTAAAATTTTTCTAAGTGAGGTACTTTAAACATAGCTTCACCTTCAGGAAAAAAATTAGGACATGGCATAAGAAGAAAAACATATGTATTGTGTTTATTTATAAGAGATGTCCAAATGTTTGACCATGGAATAGAACACAACGTTACTTGGTGTTTTGATGGAAAATAACTTTCTTTTTTTATATTTCCATTTTTTTGATAAGAGGAATGGATGAGGGAAGTGGTTTACTATGTAGTCAAATTACATACTTTTTTATCCATCTAAAGTTGAGTTAGTTTGTTGGTATTTATCAGTGTTAACATACATATGGAATGATAGTTAACATGTCATAAGCTCTAATGGGAAATAATTATAATGTGTTATCATATAAATAGACACAAATTAACATGTATTATAATCATTTTGGATGAAAAGAATTTATAATGAATGAATACTCTATTTGATATTTTATTTTTCATTCCTAGATACTTTCTCATGCATATGGAGCATGTTCAAATAGACACTAATTAATATACTCTATAAATAAATCACTTATGTGACTAAAAATTATTTTATTTATACACCTTTTCAATTTTATATATATATATATATATATATATATATATATATATATATATATATATATATATATATATATATATATATATATATATATATATATATATATATATATATATATATATATATCAACATGCAATGGAGAATCAATAGGCATTTCATTCATAAATAATAGAGAATAAACAAGCATTTCCTTCGATATATTTTACAATGTCTGAGATAATGTGAAATAATTCTTAGTTGATGTTTCTTTTTATACAATTATAATCATGTCATTTGAGTGGTTGCAAGAAATAAGTTTTATATAATTGAAAAACCACATACATAATTATTTTTAAGAAGTATTTATTAATTTGAAAATAGGCAAATATATTTGGCTACTAGAAAATTTATTTTTTCTCTTTTATATTTATTGATAACACATTTTTTGAGTTGATATTGACACCTTTGGTTTTTTCATGATGTTTTTTGTTTTATTTTTAGATTAGACATCAACAAATTTAATCACTTTTTTTATAACAATAAAATATATGTAAAGGTTAAATAAAATACATAAATATTTTTTTATATAAGGTTAAAATTATGGGTTTTAAAAGACCCCATAGCCATGTACAAAGGATAAAAATATAAAATAATTAATCTCACATGAAACACTTCTGCTTGTAGCAAACTAGGATCAAAATATCAAAAAAGCAATAATCAAACTCGCTAAGCTTCACACCGACCCTATCAACAAACATTCACCATAAAATACCTTTATGGTCAGCATTGAGTCTATTTAAAGACTATCATACCAAAAGGAATAAGGGAAAAGTCAGCAAATAGTCACTAACCCATCCTCCAACTATCAACAAACTAACATCAACATGGTGTCAAAGATTAAAAAATATGCCATGCTATATTCCACCTCATCTATCTCCTTTTTTAGAGTGAATTATTGTAGTCATTGTTAGAGGGGCCTTTTTTTAACTCCATACTTTAGTTTAGTCCTCCTCATCTTCTAAAGCTAATTATGGAAATAAGGAGATAAAAACTTTGATCAAATTAATAGCCTAAAAACTTTTACTTGAAATATAATCACCTTTCCATTTAGTTAGTATTGATTTTGATTATACCATGGATTATTATACGACATGATTTGGATCCATTGTGGATCTTGAATCCTCAATATTTGTTGATAAATTATTTTCGGTCTCTAGAACCATGGGAGTCACACTTATTTTAGGGATTTATGAATCATCATTCCCAATATCAACTTCTTTAACTATAATAATATTAGGAATGTCATCCTTCCACCAAGAGTCTCCATATTTATTTCAGAGATAATACATACGATGGTTTAATGACTATTTTCAAAACACATGCAATAATGAAAAGGTAAACTCTCATAATCTAGAAGTTGAGTCTAGGAATATTCATCAAAGTTTATGTCAATTTTTAAAGGTAAACACTTGGAGATATCAATATTTAAAAGGATTCAGGAAACATTTATGTGGGAAAAAATGGTAGTGGCATAGTCTATCTAATGAAACTCACCCAGGGTGTTATCAATTTTCCTATAACAACGATCAGTGTAGAACTAAAAAGGGGGATGAGGAAGATATACCTAGATAGGCCTAACATAAAATGATTAAATGAGTGGTTTGAAGCCTAAAAACCATGGTTTCACTAAAATATGGTGCTTGTCCTAGCTCCATAATTGGTCTTGAATAAATTATTTGTCCATAATGAGAATAAAAATCAAAATGAAAAACACCTTTAGTGTTGGGATAAATTTATAGTTAACCTTTCAATAGGGGTTACCATAGCTCTATGATTCAAGCATGGAGGTTTTTATTTAAACCTAAACTTTATATATGTGGGTTATCTAGGGTTAAGTGTATTATATTAAATTTTACACAAGGGTGGTAAACAAATATAATAAGAAGATTAATTAATAGAAAATTCAGACAAATAATTTTTTGAATTTATAGAACTTAGATTGCTAAACATAGTAAAGTGCATTTATTGATAGATATTATAATAAATTTAAAATAAATTATACTTATATGGTGGACTATGCACATATAGGTCTAGGTAGGAATAGGATAAAATTTGATTAGAATGTGATCTTGGAAAATATTTAAATTATGGGAATATTATTTATATATTCTTAGATGTTTACACCCAATCTAGAAAGTTACATCAATGCATTTGTCTAAACCTACTGAAAGTGTCTTATATAAAATAATGATTGGATTAATATGTGTCCAACTAGATCCTTATGTGTTTTTTGACACCTTTCTTATTCTATATTTAGATCATGTGCATAGGTTGTATCTCTTTGTCAAATGACCAAAACCCTAACTCTTCAACCTTGGAGTGACTATGGGAAAATAGGCTAGTGTGCTCATAATATCAAGATACCCCATGGCCCCTTTATCAATGGGAATTTCCTAAATATAAAATAATTTGAAGAGGGCCTTAGATCAATTTGTTTCTCTCATATGTGTTGGATTGTGTGTGTATAAAGATGCAATGTGTGATAAACAAAGACATGTAGTGACCTAGATTTTATCTTGGAAAATATGGCTCATGATTTTCTATTAATGACTCAAACCTATATAAATACACTCTTATGATTGATATGGAAATAGGGGTGAATATGGAAATTTTTCTCACTTGAATGCTTGATTGGGTTCTTCTTAGTATATTTCCTTGTGAGTTATATGTGAATTACTGATTTTTTCTAGGTGAGGAGTAAATGAGGTTTGATCTTGTATATATACCAATCCCTTTTAGAAATGTCTCACATTAATTCAAATTTTCCAATCTTTTAGATACATTTATTTTTAAAATTTGGATGACTTTTCAATATTAGACACCTGTGTCGATGTAAGTGTCCAAAAAACTAAAACTTGTACAGGTCCAAAAATGGTAGTGATGAATAATAATTAGGTTTAGATATTTTTTGACACTATATAAGGTTTGTTCATCATGATATAAATGGTTGGACTAAGAGACAAGAAATTAGGCACAAAGAGATAGTGAACTTGAGACTTTTGGCAATGGGAAGGTCTATTATAACTTAAAGATACAAGTGTGATAGGTATTTACAAGTGTATAATACTAAAGTATTATATAAATTAGATTTTAGTATCTACATTTTCACTTTAATATAGTAGTGAAATTGATAGTTTAAAGGAAATAAATGCATACATGGGTGTGTATAACACACCTTGTCTTAATGTGATCCCACCTTGAGAGATTTGTTGTTGAATAACCTGCAACCAAGAGCATATTAAAATATATAATAAGTGTGTGAAAATTAAAATTTAAATAATGTTAAATTCTTAAAATTAATAAGAAAAATATTAGGAGTACGCCTATGTGTCGATGCAACCATCTTTATTTTTTTCAAGTTATTTTTAAAGGAGTCATCATTATGAAGTATTCAATATTAAATTAGGATAATTTTAAACCTGAAAGTGTGTGTGTGTGTGTGTGTGTGTGTGTGTGTGTGTGTGTGTGTGTGTAAAGAGAGTTGAGGACACACGCCCCCAACCTTAGTGTAAGGGTGAGTTACAACATGGTCATTGAGCTTGTTTCATGTCAATTGTGTAACCCAAATATGTGCATAACGTGGTAGATGTGAGTGATTTAATCAACTCACACTATATATATAGTGAGTGTGTATGATTTAATAAAATCCAACCTATAATTTTAGTGAAGTTAGATGATTTAATTAAATCTAACTTAGACGTTTGGTAAGACTAAGTGATTTAATAAACTCAACCTTTCAAATGTGAACCAAGTATTGTAGTAGATTGGTTCGATAACAATTCATCTTGTGCATGATAAAAATCCTTAATAGTATTTTAAATCTAAAAATTGATTTAATTTTTAAATTTTAAGTGCCCTATGCATGGCATATGCACCTCATATATGTCTCAAGATGAAATCTAGGTATAATAATAATACCATTGTATATAATGGTACAACAAATGTGTATAACTATGAAATATGTTTAATTTGAAATCAATGAAAATGTGGAGGACATGTTTCTATGACATGCCCCCACTAAATCTAGAGAATATGAGAATTGGAGTAAATTTGGAAAAGATGTTTCCATAATATACCCACACTTTAATCTAAATATACTAAGCATTGAATAAGTGTGGAGGTCATGCCATTTTTGTATGCCTACACTATAATCTAAAACTATGGAAATTTGGAATTCATGCCTCTATGACATTCCCCCAATGATATACCCCTTGACCCTTCCCCCCACCAAATTTGAGGTGAGGGGAATTAGAATCTGGTATTTACCTTACCTCAAAATGATAATATAATTGTATAAACTATATATAGATCATGTAGGATATAGGATTATCATGTCTAGGTAGATATAACATTGAAACTCATAGTATGTGATTATATCAATTCCTAAGATGCATGATATATATCATGGAACATTCTAGAGAGTAATAGTATAATCTTAGTAAGCAATCAACCACATACACAAGACCACTCAAAAGCAAATAAAAAATAAAATGGTCCAAGGAGACCTCATAAAAGGGGCATGTTCAAATGCCTCACAATCAAAGGGACATGACTTAGTCAAATATCTAAAAAGAATAAAAATGACATATTAAAATGTCCACATACAACATAGAGTGACATATTAAAATGTCCAAGTAGGAAAGCAAAGGAACATAGGACACAATCAATATAACATATTCAAATGATCAAACATTCAATACAATGAAAAATAATATCAATCAAGACACACACACACACACTCAGGGAAGTGCATAAATGAAATCATGGAATACATGAAACTAACATGAACATAACATACTATATCCTAAACATACATGTTTTTAAAATGTTAAGTGCATAGCATATCAAGTACACTATGATATCTATAATCATGGATAAAAGCATGTGTAAGTATAAAATCTAAAACATGATAATTGAAAGTGATCATTAAATAATATAACTTGAGTGTATCATGATAAAATAATTAGATTACCCAAATATACTTTTGACATGAGTAGAGAGAATGTCGAATGTGTGTGTGTGTGTGTGTGTGTGTGTGTGTGTGTGCGTGCGTGCATGTGTGTGTGTGTGTGTGTGTGTGTGTGTGTGTGTGTGTGTGTGTGTGTGTGTGTGTGTGTGTGTGTGTGTGTGTGTGTGTGTGTGTGTGTGTGTATGCATATATCACACTCAAATTATGTGTGAAAGATATGTGTATATAAGAAAGGAATGATATGATATTTACTACAATGGAGCCAAAAAAAATGTATAATAAATGGTACAAATAGGAATAGGATATATATATATATAGATATATATATATATATATATATATATATATATATATATATATATATATATATATATATATATTAGATTTTTTTGAATGTTATTGTATTATTGGAATATTTGATTTTTTTTAATTTTTTTGTATAGTATTATTTTCAACCTTATGTAGGGTCATTTCAATTGTCTGCATCATGGTTAGATAGGTGAAAATAGTGCATGTAATGTTACTCCTCGTGATTTTCTTGTGAAATAGAATAGTGATTACCATCATGATGTATATGAATCAATTTTATCTCATTGGAAAAGGAGATACCTTATTTATTTTGGTCAATTTTAGCTTTCATCTAGTATAACCAAAGAGTTATGATTGTAGATGAGTATTTATATTTTTGTGGCATACCCCAAACATTTGTTTTAATTACTTTAGGACTAAAATAAATTGGCAATATTATACTACCCAAGGAGTCTTTCCAACCTCATTTATGTTGTAAGTCTTTCAGATCAATGCCAAGTTGTTTCAAATGTCTTACAGTGTAAGTGGTTTTTATTTGTGTAGGTTCAAGATGGTTATACCACATATAAGCACCATTTGTGAATAATGTGATTATTATATCTTGTTGGCATGGATGATTTTTGAATTATTCAAGTTGAGTTATTTATTTTGGATGTGTATTTTGTATTGGTCCCACATTGAGTAATGATTGTAGGGCTCCCATATAAATGTGAGGAATGACATAGAATTACTCATAGGATTCACTTGATAATTTATCTTCCTCATTTATATGTCAATTAAAATTTTTGTATTTGGAAGGAGAGATGTTATGTTTATCTGGATACTTGAGTATGAATGAATCATATCTATGAACATACAAGTATAAATAGGTAAATGATTCATATTTTATAAGTAATGTTTTTACCTTAATTTAAAAATAATACCTCTACTAAATATGCATTTCAATTCCAAATCTGAGGATCGAAATGCTAAGGCATGTGATGTACTTTTAAATCAAATAGCATATTATTGAATGGATTTATCATCAAGTTGTTTAAAATCATGAAAATGTTATAATGTAAGTCTAGGAAACTTTTGTATGATGAAATCAAAAAAATATGTCCTCCAATTGTGAAAAAGAGGTCAAGGCACCCTTTTGTAAGCTATAAAACCAATTATGAGCTTCATCAACAATATTCATATGAAAGAATTCAATAAATAGTTTGTCATATATATCCCATTTATCATAGTAATGTGCATATTTATTCATGTGATCAAAGGTATCTTTATGGTGATAAAAAAGAGGTAAAAGTGGTAGTTTAATAAATTGAGGATAAGCATATTCAAGTATACATTGTACAATATCTTGATTTTGGAATGAGTTAATTTTTGCATTAACATTATGGTGAACCTTTGGATAAGTTAAGTATATATACTTATAGTTTAATCTCTCCAATAGAACTCATCATAGACATGATATCATCACTAGGAATGGGGGTGTTTGGTAAATTATTTATCTTTGATTCTAATCCACTCCATATTTTGAATTTAGTCATATTAATATTATCATCCTCATGAATAATAAATACAAAGTTTGGAATCACTAAATTTAAGATAATTTGTTAATGGTATTGGATATTTTAATTTTTTAACCTTTGTCATATCCTTTGAAAATTTATCAAGCTTTAGTGATGATAAAAAAATTAGAAATTTAGGTGACTTCGGTAAAGTTACTTAGTTTGTAATGTAATGAATTTTTTTCATGAATGAATCTTTTGAAAGCTAAAAACCATTTTGTTTAAAAACCTTGGTTGATATTGGTAAGAGTGCATTTTTTGAAACATTAAGATATTTCCGACCTTGATGTTTATAATTCACCATTATTCATGGTGACTTAATGTTATTTGGTAAGTATTACATGATGTCTTTATTTAGCTTTCATAAAATTCAATATTAAATTAAGAAAGAAAATAATAATTACCCTTAATGAAGGGGATATTTTTTGTAAATTTTAGGTGTTTGGGAGTTTACAAAAATGTATTTGAAGAAACATTCCCTTTTTAGTAGTTTGTAAATCATCCATGATATCATTATGCATCTGGAAAAAAAATTCATGGTCATATAATGGAAGATTTTGCCCATATAAATAAAATGTGGATATAGGAGATGAATGAAAAGTTTGAATATATATTTAAATATTTTTCAACTCAAATTTTGGGGTAGTGGTGGCATGGACTTGTTAGAGAGATAGAAGCTACCACCATTCAAATATTTTAGATGATGCGCTTTTGCATTTAGAAAAACACAATAGTTTTCAATTTTAACTCCTTCCTTGATAGAGATTTCAATAGATTTATAATCCTAATTATCAAAATAATATATATCATCCATGACGAAGCAAATAAGGAAAATAAATATTAGGGAAAACAAGGCAAAGAGCATCAAGTAGAGAATACTTATGTAATTATAAAACTCACAGGTCAGATTCACCACATGTTTAACCCTAAAATCTAGATATGTGGGGCATCTATGGTTAATATGATTAGATTATATTTTACACAAGGTTGGTGTACAAATCTAAAAATCATGACATTTAATAGAAAACTTAGGAAAATAGTATTATAAATTTATACAATAGAGATTGTTAAAATAGTAAAGTATATCTATTGATAGATATTACTATAAATTGGAAACAAATGATACTTAGTTTACTGTGTATACAGGTCTGGGAAGTAATAGGATGGAAGTGGACTAGAATATTATGATGGACCAATCATCATATTACATGAATACTTTTATGTGGCCTTGGATGCTTGTGTTAGATCTGGATAGTTGCACCAATGCATGTGTCAAACATTATTGCAAGTGTCTTTTATAGAATAATAATTAGACCAAGATGTGACCAAATAGAGCCACATGGGTTTTATATCACCTTTATTTTGATGTCTTCATATTTCAAACATAGGCTGTAACTATTGTCAAATATCAGAACCCTAAATCTTCGCACATGGATTGATTATGGAAAAATGGCTTAGTGGGCTCACAGTGTCAAACTACCTCAAGGAGCCCTATATCAATGGGCATTTCTTACATAGTTAATACTCTGAATATGACCTTAGTGCTATGTAGTTATCCCCTACATGTTGGATTGTGTTTGCACAAGGATGTAATGTGTGATAAGTAAATACATACATTGACCAAACTTGTAACATGGAAAATATGGATCATGGGCTACTCTTTGAAATATTTATACCTATATAAATACTACTCCCATTATTGATATCAAAATATTGGTGAATAGGGAATATTTTCTCACTTGAATGATTGATTGAATTCTTCTTGGTATATCGCCTTGTGAGTTGTATGTGATTTATATGGATTTTCCAAGTGAGGACTGAATGTAGGATTATATTATATATATACCAAAAAAATTTAGAAATATCACACATTAAATCACTTAGGTGAACTATTATGATACATTTCACTTTTTAAATTAGATGACTTTTTGGCAATTGACACTTTTTAGGAAAAGTGGACACCTTTATCAATGCATTTATCCACCTAGACACAAGTGTCCATTAAGTTAAAAAAATAGGTATAAGTCCAAAACTAGAAGTGAAGGATAATAAAAATAGTCTAGATATTTTCACATGGTTGTATGTGATAACATAATGGCCAAAAATATAGCAGAAATAAATGTAGTGGAACAAATGTAGTATGACAAAACATCACAAGGACAAAAAATAGCAAGAAAAAAATGTAGTGCTATTGGTAATGTCATGAAAATATAGCAAGGAGAATAATTGGGACATTTTAGTTATTATCATATTGTTTATTTATTGTCTAGTTCATTTTGGTGATAGTAGTTAACATTTCATGGTGGAAAAGTAATGCACCAAATTTACAAGAAAAATAACATAAGGAAATGTGATTTCATGTGTTTTTACATTTAGTTGAAAGTTGTGTCATATTTTATGTGAGCACGTCATTTTCTATGTTTTGTTCCTATAATGTTTTATCCTTGCTACGTTTTATCTTCACTATATTTTTTATGTTAAATTTTTAACCACTACATTTTTATCCACTACAGTTTTTATGGATACCTTTTCACATAGTATAGAATTTTATAATAATAATGGTTAGACTAGGAGATAAGTAATTAAGCATAAATAGATAGTGAACATAAGCCTTTTAGAAGTGGGAAACTCTATAACTAAAATATATAATAATGATAGGTATTTTAGAAGTGTACAAGACTAATTTACTATATAAATAATATTTTAGTATCTATGGTTCATATGTTTTGTCCCTAAGTTTTTGAAATGATATATGATGCCTCTAGAAGAGGATCACTCTTTAATTCTGATCATTACTTCATCACCCCTCACAAATGGTAATATAGAGAGTTGAGAGTTCAAGGTTGAGGGGCTTCTATGTAGGCTTGATCAGTTATTTGGGGTGGAAGTCTACTTCTAAAAAATATTTTTAAGTGTTGTCAGCCTTCTAACACCCTCTAAGATCATATATGCTTTGATTTGGTGAATGAAAATTAGTTCTGGCTGAGTTAGGCAAAAATGTAGCATTCCCCTGAACCTTCCCCCTTCATATTTATTCTCCATCAATTGCTTTATTATGGATTTACTTTATTCTATCTACCATTAAACCTACCTCTATCATTTTCACTACCTTCTTTGTCGGATCCCTTGTTCAATCTAGCACTATTATTGATTTTTTATTAGGTCATTTTAAAACCCTAGCATCAAGTGCAATGAGAGCCATAGCCATTTTTATATCTTTAAAATAAATTAATATATTAATATAAAACCATAATCATTAAATGAAATATTGAAAATAAATTAAATGGAATTTTATGTTCAATAAAATGTAAAAAAATAAGAAAGATATCGATAAGGATAGAATTTTTGAAAACATCTTAAAATCATAATAAAATGAAATGTAATATTTAATATATTATCAAAACATAATCAAACAAAGATTTTTTTTTCATTTTCATTAATTACAATCAGTAATTTCAATTAATATATAAAATGTTTTGACATTAATATAAAGAAATTGGTTTTTTACAGTATAATAGAAGTCCAAACTATATATGAAAATAAAGATATAAAAAAATAAGTCCTTTCCAAACAATACAATCATAATAATTTGGTACATACTATCTAGTTTTAAAAATAAATATATAGATGCTCAAATTAATAGTGAAACATCAACAATAAAATTGCATCTTGTAAACTTATATGGTCATTTTATCCAAGTTTTTATAAATAGGAAATGATATATTTAATTTTATTCAACCCATCCCGCCTCCCCCTCCCATTTTTTTTAATCTTGAATGATATGACATCCCCTCAAGTTGTAATTAAGAAAATGCAACAATGTTTTCTACAATTAACTTAACAACCAAACAATTATTTAACTTTTATATCATAGAATTAAAACATTATAATAAATTGAAGCCATAACTAAGAACAACATTACTAAACATCAAATACTGCATACAATATAAATTTTATACAACTCTATGAAAATCAAATAAAATAAGACACATCCATAATTGGTCTAACAATACAACATCTGCTAATCAAATATACAAGTACATAATGCAATTACATTACTATAGGTATACCACCTAATATAATGATAGATATCTAGCTCTCCAAAACTTGAGTTGAACCAACTCATGTATCACTGATAATCACAAGTATCATCTCCAAGTAGTACTATAGTGTTCATTTGAGTGCTTTGCCACACCAGCCATAGACCAATGATCCCCTACACAATCTCCTATCAGGAAATGACCCTTCTTTTGTGGATAGGTAGATAGAACAATGAAAGAATTCAGTGAGATGTGTTAGTACCCCATGTGTTGTAAGATTTATAAAACATGAAGTCTACCATAAATAAATCCATTCTAACATGATATTACACAACTTGAAAATAGAAAATATGAATGACAATGTATATAACATTACTTAGGCCTAAGTTTTCAAATAATATATGATCATTTAGATTGGTCAATTTCATAACACACCACTTGATCAGATTATCTATTAGTGGTACTACTTATGCTAGTGGAATCCATCTCATTACCTATTAGTATCATATATATATATATATATAATATATATATATATATATATATATATATATATATATATATATATATATATATATATATATATATATATATATGTCATAGTATGTAACTCAAATACTCATGCGGATTATATTCTCTTAGAAATAATATCACATCACAAGCTAAATAAAGAGAAATCGAGATATACACATAATCATCTACGCTTGAATGAATCTTACCTTAAAATCAATCCCAAACTGAAAATAATGACCATTGTTTATACCACCTGGAAAAACACATAATAAACTATAGACTATTTCAAACAAATCCAAGTAATTACATCTCAAGACAACCCATATTATCTTAGTCTGGTGTTTTAAGGCATGCCTACTAGTTCATCCATAAATAATCATACAAAATAGTCATATAACCATGTAATCATATGCTCATATTCAAACAAGCATAACTATAAAAAACAAGTCATACAATGCATATAAATCTATCTCAACATTCATTTGCACTATCTAGATTGTATACACATCTAAATGATATCCTTCCAAATGATACAACACTTATTATTCAATATATATATATATATATATATATATATATATATATATATATATATATATATATATATAATTATGGGTCTAAGTATAATAAATATACTATGTACCATCCAGATACCTTTCATACTATAGAGATCTATGATATTCCATAACTTTAGAGATTATTGTGCACAAGTTTCCTACTCAAACATGAACACACAATCTTACACATAATTTTATTAACCAATAACTACAAGATAATACCAGCTAGTATAATAATCAAATCTAAACACCATCTCTATACACACAATACAATGCACTATTTGATCTAGAAAAGTTTAATCAAATTTTCATATAAATACACACACAAAAAATTATTGCACACAAGCTTTAGTATTCGATAGTTATTTTAATATCAGTATTTGTAAATCAAGTTATAATTTTTAGGGACTTAACTTAATGGAATATTTTCAATTGTTTGAAGTTTCCTAATTTATTTTATCTTACTAACAAACTTTTATCTCAGATATAAGCACAATATCTATCATCCTATTTAATTATAAGAATACTGAAACCCATGTAAGTATATTTTTATTTAGAACACCCCAAAGCTTTAGAGGTTTTTAAAGTACTTATAAAAACTTTAAATGGATTTCAAAGTTTCAATAGTAATTCGTTTTATGACTAATGACTTTCACCCTCTAATATTATCATAATCTCTTTCATGGACATCTTCACATGTCCTAAAAATATACCTCCTGGGCATATTATCCTTTGAAATATTTTTACCTAAAATAATATCTTACCTAAAATCATAAAGAATAGTTATCTTAACAACTCGAGATTTTTACACTAAACCCCAAAATCATACTTAGTAACTTATATTCACTATTAAACAACAATTTATATTTTCATATGGATTTAATGAGAATCATGGTCATTATTAAATAATGCATCCTACTAACCACATTGTGAGAATCTGAGGTAAATAAAGTTCCATCAAAGATTAATATTATATAGGATACAATAATTTTAAATACTTAGCATTAGTGAGTTTGACATTTCATTTTTAAGCTTAACCCAATAATAAAATGAGACGCGGGTTGAAGAGCGACTTAGCATTTGACAAAATTGAATCAAATGCTAACGATATTGATTCAACAGACTTGTTTATAAATTTAACATTTCACTCTTGTGATTTCATCCATTTGCTACTAAGTTTAGCCAATTAATATGATTCAAGGATTCATATGATTGTATACTCAGCTCTGAATGTTGTGAATTGGCATAACAAACTTAGCTCAAGTAAAAGTTATGTTGACCAAATTCCTTGTATAAAATAGATTCAACGTAACTCTATTAAAATAGATGCTACCAATTATTTAAATATGGCTTATATAATACACATCCTCCTAATACTAGAATGCCACATTAGACATATTCTAAACAGTGTTATATAGGCTTACAAACTGAATGGAATGTAGTGTTGATAATATAACATTGGTTAAAAAAATTAAAATGCAGTTAACTCAAATACAATGCATCCCTTTTTTAAACAAATTATGGTTAACAATGATAAATGTAGCCAAATAAATTAAATGCTAATATATTAAACATGTTTCAACTCTTGTAAAAACTAAAATTAGTGAAACCAATTAAAACATAGTCACTTAAAAATTATATGCAGGCTAAAAAGTATATACTTTATTTGTCAACTATTTAAAAAGTAGGCTATAAAATAAGATGCCAAGCTTATTTAGACACATCCTATGAAATTAATATTATGCTGCCAAGTTTTTCAACACAAGGAAAAATTTAAAAACAAGTTCTTTAAAACATAAACACATGTTATAATATAGGACACAATACTAAGGAGATAGGTGCTACCAAGGGTGAACCAGACACAAGCTATCAACATAATGCAAGATCTTTATATGGTAAGTGCTAGTATACAAGAATTGATAAATCAAAATGCAGTCAACACATAATTTATAGCTCAGGCTTCTAAGACAAATCTAAACTTATTCATTAAAAGTAAGCCATAATAAAGGGACACATGTTTAAATAAATAAACTTAAATACTTAAAATTTAATATTGATCGTATCTAATTGTTATGCAGCTTAAGTAATGAGGAGGAATGCAATCACATATCTAAATATAGGCTATAATAACTAAACACCTTTAAAAAAAGGGGGGGCATGTAGCGTATACACTGGTAATATAAAATGCAGGGTCCTTCAAATCATGTAAGATAATATTTAAAAGAAATAATACTCAGTGTCCTCAATAAGAATACACAACATTTTAATACAAAACCCAATCCTTATTATCACAATAATATATATACATATATATATATATATATATATATATATATTCTTTGTGATTTTATTGACATATATAATCAACAATTTCATTCATATGTATATAAACACAGATAATTATAAATAAAAAAACCTACCTTGTTCTAAAAAATAATAAGCTTACTCTCTTTTACTCTCTTTCTTCTACTTGCCTGTATATATCTAGCTCTCCAATGTCTCAGTTGTACTCTTTTTTCTCTCTACAATCTTTCTTTCTCTATCCATTCTCTCTTGTGTCTCTCCCATTCTCCAAGCCTTCTTCTTAATTTATAAGACTAATTTCTTTTCTAATTTTTATGCCCACCTTAGCATGTTATCTCTCACTTGACTTAACCCATGCATAACATAGTTAACTCAACTTTAATTTTCTAATTTTTAAATAAATTTCAGCATGGTGTCTGAACTCAACTTCTAAATTTAATAGCTAAGGTTAAACCTTATTTCTTACTCATATTTAACTCTTACGATTATTGTCTAAATTATTTAAAAATAATTTCATGTATAATTCAAATATTGCATTAACACCTTTTCCATGTAAACTTTCAATATAATAGTAAGTAATTATTTAAATTAAAGGATAAGATAAGTCATTAATTAAATTTTACTTATAAAATAATTATTTTCACAATATCTATTAACACTAATATATATGGATTAAAATAAAAAACCAAATCTATTAGGCTAAATAAATTATATACATACTCAAAGTAATTCCACATGCATAAATATAATCACAAGCAATATGGAAAACATTTTAATGCAAATATCATTTAGAATCTACTGTGTGTGTAGGGTCACTAGTATTTTCCACTAATATTTTCTTTAATCACTCCATATAATATGACCCTCTCTGATGATGCTCTCCCTCATAAAGCTTTGAGGGTAGGACCTATCCTGCATCCACCTCACAACAAATAGGTAGTTAGTTTGAGTCATCATATAGATCGACCAATAATATTAATCTTAATAAATATACATCATCAATGTACACAATTATAAAAAAATATAACTTTCACATAATCTATACTAAATAACAATACTATTGTCCCTTACGAGTATATGTAAAAAAACTCAAATCAAAGTAATCGTAATCATATATTAACCATACTAATCAATGGATTAAAGGATATTAGTTACAAGGTGAATTCAATATGTGACTCCCCCCTTAAAATTAGTCATCACCCTTATGATTATTATTAATAATGAAAGTTTTGATTAACAAATAGTGTCTAACAGCATAAAAACATACTATCGATTACCATATCATGTAATTAAATACAAATTTTACCTAAAGAACTTATACTATCTCTCTTAATTATCAATGCTCTTAGAGAATTGGTCCCATAAGACCCTATTCTATGACATTTCCTATTTTGTAAACAAGTTTCTTGAAAATCACTATGATGATTGGTTTTATTATGACAACCTTGGTGTTTAGAACCGTAAGAAAAGTCTAATGATAACTTGGTAAAATCATCAAAAAAATAAAAACAAATGATCATACAACTGGATTTAACAAATCCATCTATCGATCCACTTAGTATAAATCAAGTCAATGTGAGGCTAAGTAAGATACCATCCTATCAATTAGAAGTTATGTTCTTATATCACCAATCATCCCTTAGGTATCCATGACTAGATGATTTTCAAAAGGTGCATAAGGTTCACAAATATATTCTAATAGATCATAAAAAACAATACTGTATGCTAAATAATTTCATATGTACTAACATCTACTCAGGATAAATAATACAATCATCCTGAGATTGAATTAAGTTTCTACTAATAAATCAAAACTAGTATTATATCTTACAACTTATCCTATAGTGTTATATTCATACTAAAAATAAATAATACCTTAATTAACATAACATATAAAGGCCAATGATAATACTATATTTATAGTCTTATAAGTAAGATAATGTGTCCTTTCTTATATCAACCATTAGGCTTACCAATATGTTCTACACATTTAATACCTTACTTACTCCCATTAAAAGGTGTATATAAAACTCTTCAAAATAATATCAATCTAATAAAGGTATTTAATAACATAATAGTTATAATCAACTATAGTGTAAATGCATTTTTATCCACGTCTTGTGATCAAGTCTATAAATTATATAAAATAATGACTCTAAATAGCCACAATTAGAAAGGAGAGAACTAGCATCTCATATACCAAAACTTTTTACACACCCTCACATGGTAGAAAGAACATCACAATCCAAGTTTCCAAATCACTATCACTTTCCATATTGCAAGTGTTGTATCATAAACTAATTCTAAAACTAGGAATAAAATATGAACTAAAAAGATGCATCAATAACAAATAGAAATAATATCCCACAAACTCAAGGGAATAAGATCAAACAACAATTTAGAAACAAGTATTCTACCAGAGGAAACTCTATATATACATCCTAAAAATATGAATCTTAAAATGGTGTAAGAAGAGAGTGAAAACATAACAACTCACCTCTAAGAAAACTAAGAGAGATGACTCCTCTTCACAAGTCTACACAAGGATACTAATCCACATAACAAACTCCTAACACAAAGGAATACACAATCAAGACATATACACTCAGAGGTGCCACTCTAGAATGGTATTACAGGATTTTCATTCCTAAGATCTATGTAAGTAAGACACAAAATGAATGAATGAATGAATACTTAAGTGATAAGCACTCAATGATTTTAAAACACTCACAAAACACAAAACATAAATGTTGAAGGTTATTCAAGAATGACATAATCAAACTTGAGGTGTTTCTAAGATCAAAAATATGGTAGGAAATTCATGTTCAAAACTCATGAACTAAGCTATGTACATACCCACCAAATACCTTACAAAACTATCACCAATGAGGCACTTGGTAACCACCCTTTAACAACTCTCCTAAGTGGGGTACCAGTGCTCTAAGGTACATACTAAATGTACCAAAAACACATTCATAATTATCATTTATGCTACATGGAAAGGTATGAAAATTCTAATGGACTCATAGGTCCTAAAGTTCAAGCCACAACTTTGATACCACGTGTGACAACCCTCAAGTTGTACTTAAGAAAATGCAGTAATTATTTCTTATAATTAATTTAAAAATTAAATAATTACTAAAATTTTATATCACAAAATCAAACTAGTTTAATAAATTGAAACCAAAACTAAGAACAATAGTAATATACTTCAAATACTACATATAATATAAATCTCATACAACTCTATGGAAAGTAAATATAATAGGGCATGACTACAATTGGTTTGACAATACAACATCTACTAATCAAATATACAATTACATAATACAATTACATTACCTCAAGCATACAACCTAATACAATGACAGATACCAAGCTCTCTAGAATTCGAGTTGAACCAACTCATGTATCACTAATAATCACAAATGTCATTTTTAGGTGGTACTACAGTGGAGAAGGGAGAGCATCATCCAAGCACTTTACCACACCAACCATGGACCAATGATATATTATAAAATCTTCTATTTGGAAATGGCCCTCCTTTCGTAGATAGGTAGATAGAATGGTGCAGGAATTTAGTGAGATGTGCTAGTACCTTGTGTGTTGTAAGATTTATAAAAACATGTAGTGTACCATAAATAAATTCATTCTAACATAATATTTCACATCATGAAAATCAAATATATGAATGACAATGTATATAACATTACTTAGGTCTAAGTTTTTATATAATATATGATCATTTAGATTGGTCAATTTTATAGCACACCACTTGATCAGATTATATATTGGTGGTACTACTTAGGCTAGTGGAATTTGTATCACCACCTAATAGTATTATCAATATATATGTCATAATATTAGCTCAAAGACTCATTCAGATTACATTCTCCTAGAAATAATATCACATCATAAGTTAAACAAAGAGAAATCAAGATATACACATAATCATCTATGCATGAATGGGTCTTACCTTAAAATCAATCCCAAACTAGAAATAATGACCACTATTTATACCACTTGGGTAAAACACATAATAAAGTATAGACTATTTCAAATAGATCCAAGTAACTACACCTCAAAAAAACCCATATTATCTTAGTTTGGTGTTTTTAAACATGACTACTAGTTTGTTCATAAACAATCATACAAAATAGTCATATAAACATGGAAGCATACACTCATATTCAAATAAGCATAACTATAACAAACAAGTCATATGCATATAACTCTATCTCAATATTCATTTACAATATCCAAATTTTATGCACATCTAAATGATATCCTACCAAATGGTATAACACATATTTTAAATACATATTGTTTCATGTAAATTTTCACTTTAAGTTCTAAGAAAGAGAAAAAAACTTGATACGGGTATGGTTAAAAAACCTATTTGTTTATACACACATTGAATTAGAAGATTCTGAAGAGCTCCTCTTTGGCTTGAGAGGAATATCTATAGATAAAAAACATTAAAGAAGACTTTTTTGTTAGATAGATAGTTGGGTGGATTGCATAATGATAGTTAGATCTTGGAAGCCAGAGCTTTCGTAGGGGGTATCAATCCACACATTTTAAATAGTTAAACTCATAAAAATAGAAAAAATGTACTTGCATCAATAATTAAAAGGTAATAAAATTGAACACAAGAATGATTGCTTAGAAAATAGACTAGAAATGATTAAATTAGTGATAAACTAATTAATACTAGTGCTAAGGTGTTAGGATATGCTTCAAAAAATCTGAAAGGGGTCTGTTAATGATCAAGAACATAGAAAACCTAGTTTTTTTTAGGGTAAATGAGTGAAAATAGATTTCTAATTTTCATTTTATCAGTGACCATTAGTAGTTAGGGTAACTATCAGTGGTTAAGGTGACCATCGGTGGTTGATTCAACTATCAAAAGTTACTATGTAAGTTATGAGTTTGTTAGTTGTTGAATAATTAGATCCAAAATATGGATTTTGGGATATGGGAAAGGGTTTGGATGATTAAAAAATGGAAATAAATTAAATAAATATTAATAAAAAATTACTTATCTTATCAAAAGTTGATTGGGTGAGTGCTTGAAGTAGTTAACCTATTGGTGGAATCTACCTTGATTCTAATAGAATAACAATATTTGAGAACTTGGTTGAGAGCTTATAGTGAGTTAGCTATCAGTGTAATGGTTGAATTTCTAATGACACTAATTGACCTATAAAAAAACACTCCTAAATACATGAGCTCTTGATAATTATTGCAAATGGATTTCTCTTCCAGGGTCCACTCTTCTTATAGGTACAAACAAGAGGTGGAAGTCAAGGTGCAACTAGGCCATCTAAATATAATTTATCCATGTAAAAGCTTGCAACAAGATTTAGATGAGTTATATTTAGAAAATATTGGCGGATGATTGCATGCTTTTGGTTGAGGAGGTATACCCTAGCTGTTGATGATTAGGGTTTTTCAAGGGTGACTATTGATGGTTAACCTAACCATTGATAGTCAGGTCCCAAAGGAAAAAGGTCCTAAAGGCTAGGTTGAGTAAATTTGTGAAACTAACTATGGGTGAACTTGGTTAGTCCAAATTGGTGTATATTGGTCCTAAGAGGTCTTAGATAGGTCTAGGATAATTATTGACATTCAAAATCATAGTGTACATATTTTTGATGTCTACATTTTACCCCTTTTTGTTGTATGGTTTATGTGAATAAGGTGAAAAACAAAATCAAAGTATGGGAAAGAGGTCTAGTTGACATGAGAGTGGGAGGAGGTGTTCCCACTCAAAGTGGGGGTTGATGAGGAGAAACTAAAATTGGATCAGGTTTTGATAAAAGGTTTATGGTGAGTCATGAGGTAGTGATGTGAGGTTGGGCATTTGAGACACAAACTTGCACACAAAATGTGACTAGGTGTAATTAGTCAAGATAATTCAAGGATTGAAGGTGCCAATTTTGGTAAAAATAAGGGTCAATTCTATAAGTATAAGTGATAGACTAACCAGTCCACAGTGCTAGGCATGGTTAATCATGTGACTCCATAAGTCATTTAGATAGGGCCAGTGTTGGGTGCAAGTATTTAAGGTAGGAAGTGCTCCTACAAAAAACAACAATATGATTGGTCAATTCATGCACTAGGTGATGAAAATTTAAATGGTAAACATGGAAAAAATTGTCTATGTGGTAAATTAGACCATGCAAGGTCATCATAAATGAGTGAGTAATCTAGGTCAAAAATGGCTAGCATTAAGGTGGACATTATTAAAAGGTGGGGCATAGAAGGGTAATATCAAAAGTATAAGTTTTGGTTGAAGTGAGTTGAGGTGATCTCTAAGGTTAAGGACCTAGGTGTGGGGATTTTAAAAATTTAAAAGGTTGGGGACCCTGACCATCGATGGTCAGAGGTCCTAGGGTTGACCATCTGTAGTCATTCAAACTATCGATGGTTAGGGAAAACCCTAAAAATCTAGGGATAAAAATTAAAATGTGAAACCATTTTAACTATTTTTCTTTAGAATTTTTCCCTCTAGTGATTTTATGTATTGGGCGTCTTGCATTTGACTGTGGAGAGGATAGAATTTACTAGAATAAGTGATTATTGAGGTGTCAAGTTTGACTATGGAGATTGATTATGAGTGGACTAAATGGAGGGTGGATGAGGATGTGATCAGGTAGGGAGGCCAGGGCTTCAACCACGATATCACTCATGTAATGAGGTAGGATGTGTTCTAAATTTGATAGCTTGCTTGATTTGACTGGATTGGGATTGGGATTGGCAGGGTTTTGGGAATTGATTCTAAGCTATGATGCCCTAATGTCCATTTTTATTAAAATTAGGTAAATGAATGGGTGAAATTGAGGGTAAAAGGGTAGTTTAGGTATGTAAGGGGTGGTAGATCAGGTTTAGGTGTTTTTTGTGTTATTTTGAGGTATTTTTGCAAAATTTTAGAGGTCTAGGGTTCAGAGTTTTGTCGCTAATGGTCACACACAGTGACCATCAGTGTTTGACTCTGACTATGAATGATTAACCCTAAGGTTAAAATGCTCCTAAGGGATCATTGATAGTTCAATGAACTATCATTGGTCCAAGGTTTGAGGTTTTTGAATGGTGTATGAGATGTTTAAGGGTATGAGCAAAGTGGTGGATAAAATAGTTTAAGAGTGTAGAGTTATAAATGTTAGGGCAGGTTTAGGATGTTAAAGTGGTAATAATGGTTGATCATTTGATATTGATAAGTTTTTTGGAATGAATTTATTTTTATAAGGTTCATGTTGGGTAGAGGGGGAGCAAGGTTTTTGTGAAAGAATCATATGTGTCAAAAAGGGATGTGGTTAATATGTAGAGCATTTGGGGTGTTGTTAGATCGTAAATGTAGGTGGGTGGGTTGAAATAGGTTGAAAAAATTAGATATAGGTTGGTACATATCTTGAGGTGGAAAACTAAGTGCACATGCTACTATGATTGTTTTGTAGGCACATGAGTAGATCCAGATGTGAGACTGAGTTCCACAGATTTTTGTAGAGGTCTATGATGGTATGATAGATGATGAGTGGTGTCATATGGAGGATGTTGGCCTAGGGGCCATGATGCATTATCAACATTTTCCTTGAGATGAAATGATGACCATGGGTCTCATTGAGAGATGGGATCTAGACATAAGCATTTTCATGTTTCCTACTAGAAAAATGAGCATCTTGTTAGAGGATGTGCATTGGATTACATGACTATCAATTCATGATGATATGATCTACCACATAGATAGCTAATAATTATAATACTACATAGAGTGGATTTATGATGAGGATAACGAGTAGGTGAGATTCCATGTGGGTGATGTGTGTTACAAGTCATTATATTAGAGTGCATCAATGGATAGGTGCTTATTGACAATGATGATGATGGGGATATCCTAATTTTCCCTTCTTGATTCACGTAATAATCACTTCCCCTATCTATTGTTAGGGGTGTTAGGAGAAATGTTTTTAAGGAGGACTATATTTGGGTAGGCTCCTATTTATTGGTGCAAATTTATAGAGAGCTCTAGGATTTTTGTGCACACAAGAGGTATCAGATTAGTATTGGGTATATATTCCACTTCTAGGCATATGAGTATATCAAAGTTATTAGACCAATAGGGCTCCTATAGGATCGCTTTGTGCCTACAGACTATAGGGTAGGATTTATGTGATGGAGAGGTGATTTGGAACTAACAAGGGTTGGTGGAGGTTCCCAAGATATAGAGTGGTTTAGAGATTCCCTAGATGGCTTGGTGGTTGGCGATGTGGTGTGGAAACCCTACTTGTGTGGGCTGATTTGGGTAGGCTACAAGTATCATACTTTATCACTATAGAGCTGGAGGTGGATTTATAGGAGATGGAAGGCTGAGACTGAGCTCATCCTAGTTGATAGAGTGTAGAGGTAGTTTGGATTAATATAGGGGATCCAACCTAATTTCCCTTGATACAAGAGGGAGGATGTGGAGTTCTTACTCTTGGAGCCATATCCATAGAAGGTTGTTTTAGACCATGAGTATTTGTCAATGAGAGCTCCTATTGATGATGTTGGTGTGCTAGATGGATAAGCAGCTTAATACCAGGCTAGATATGTAGCTATTGATTTTGGATGGGGGGATGTAAGCTAACATCCCATAGATGTGGACCCTACAAGAGCACTAGTATAGGGTGGTCAAGTGGAAGTGACATTGGTAGTAGCACAAGACCATATCACAAGATTATAGGGATAAGTTACCACCTTACAAGCTCAGGTTGTTATCTTATAGGGGTAGGTTGTGACACTGATAGGTGATTACAATTTAGTGTGGGCCTCTCTTGATTTAGTTTCTTAGGAGAGAGATTATTTGAGAAAAAAGAAAGGAGTAGCCAAAATATCAACAAAAGGACCACCTGACACAATGTTGAGGACATGATATCTAGCCATTGTTGAGGAGCTGAGGTACTATGAGGTGATGGTGTTGGCACAATTGCCTATAATATTGAGATATGATAAGTATAGGGAAAGTTTGGTAATGGATCCTTCAGTAGCTACTCCAGGGTAGTGGGCCTACACAATGGGCCAGGAAGGGATACCAGGGGGCCACCACTAGATGGGAGTGAAGATGCAAGTATAGGTGTAGGTGGGGCCAACAATAGTGGTGCTCTAGGGGCACAAATTACACATGTTTTTATATTTTGGTAGATATAGGTGTACATTATTTTGATACTGCCCTGCATACTGATGTAGTGAGATGAACATGTTTCGAGAGAGAGTTTATACATTATTACATGTATTATTTATGATGACATGATGTATATGATGATGATGTATGTTTATGGTTCATGGTTTGCATGTTAATATGGTAATTTATGTCTATGTTTATAGTTGATGGTCTATGGTTTCCTACATATGCTTTATTAGATGTTGACTTAGTAGCTTAGGCATGCGATGTGTTTTAAAATATGGGTATGATGTTCTGATTTTGATCATGTATATGATAGGATATTTTATGGATGGTTATATGTCATATGATGATGTAATCATAATGGCTTTATTTATGGTTATGCTAATTTTTTTTGCATGAGTTGATGTTATAAGATTTATTATTGTGATGTTATGGTAGATAGATAGATAGGTAGAGGATATATGATATGGTTCAGGATGTTTCAATCATTGATTTGCTTATGCTACATGATTAGGGTTGTTTATGATATGATATATTATGTTTTGATGGTAGATAGACATGATGATGTTTATGATATGATGTGATATGATGTGATTTCATGGTAATTTGATCATAGATAGATAGATAATGTAGTGCATGGATATAGTTCATAATGTTACACTTTTGATTTGGCATTTATTATTTATGATCATGGAGATAAAATATGAATATGGTTAAGGATCTAATGAGAATACATAAAGTAAGTAGAAAATAAAACAAATTTAGGGAAAGTGATAAGAATCATGAGGTATATGCCTACATGAACCAATAAAAGATAAAAAAATAAACATAATGCCTTTTCATTGGTAAGGACCAAAAGGAAACCCAAAGTTGGATTGGCTTAGTGAAAATAAACTTTTCAAATGCTTTGCATTAGTATGCTTAGGTTGATAAATGGGTATCTTGATCACATTGTGTCACGTAAGTTTTTGGTCCCACACATATGATATATGGAGGGAGGATGGGTGAAACTAGAACCTTCGGCAAGACTAGTGTGCCTCTTTTGTAGGTTTCCAAGAGGATAGTATAAGCAATCATATGTTCCTATATAAAGTGTACAATAATTGATACAAGAAGTCTACTGAGGAGAGACAATTGCGAATTTACAAGATTATTCATTTTATGAGAGCCAATTATAGTGTTTTTCATTACAGTTGCTTTTGTTTATGGGGTTTTCACTACTTTTGATTGTGCTTTAGGGTTGGGGAAGTTGATCAATGTAGGAAGCTTTCAAGAAATTGCTAGCTTTGACAAGTGCTTTACTTAGCCATCCTTCAAAGGAGTGGTATAAGTTTATATGCTTAGTTTAAATGATTTTGATAGTTTTCCTTCAAGGGAGAAGTCCACCTTACATTTTTGTAATGTCAAATAAGTTTTCAACATCTGCCCTTTAAGGGAGTAGTATGCAAATGCTAAGAATGACCCATGATTTTTTTTACTTTGATTTTACTTTTGATTTTGTTTGATTTTACTTGACATAGACTTGCTTATGCATGGTTAAGGGGTTACCTATATGAAGGAAATACTAAGATCACAAGAAGGTTGCATAGGTGAAAAGAGGATTAGGTAACAATGACCATGGGAATCGATCTTGAAGAGGGATGGGAAGTACTATGAGAATCATGCCATGGGTAGATCTGTGGTCCCCATAGTTCAAGATTAGGCTATGACTGTGATGGATAATCACATGATTCAGTTATATTCAATTGCCCCTAAAAAGAGGTAAATGAATGTGGTTGTAGGGGATGAGCTTAAGTTAGACAATAGGTGATTATGACCCCTCGTTAACAAAAGAAAGGATGTAGATGTGATGTGTTGAGAGGATTAGGATTAGTTTGCCTTCAAAAGAGGATAAATGATAAGCTCTTGATCCATACTTATGGGTTATGATGTATGGTCTAAACTAATTGAAAGTAAATTTTCCCCTTTTGATTTTATCTATATGATTTACATGTTAATTTTCCTTGAGAATGAGATCTCCAATATTGAATTCTTGCACTTTCAAGTGTTTTTTGTAAGCATGCTTGATTCATTCTTGATAGACATAGTGATGGGAAAGAGTGGCCAAATGACGTTTGCCAAGTAGCTCTAATTGAGTTAAACATTATTAATGATTATCATCTTTCAAAATAAGGTTTCACAAAGATATGTGAAGAGAAGGTATTTAGACTTAAAGAGGTAATACAGATTTAGCTTCAAAAACTAGAGAAAAAGGTGTAGCACCTATAAAGGTTTGGATGCTAGTATGATATGCCCATAAGGTGAAAGGGATGTGCAAGTGTTAATATTGACCTAAGGCACTAACCATTTTAGTAAGCATTTTGTTATAGGACTCTCCATGTCCATTTTCTTATGGGAGATAAGGTGATGAGAAGCTTAGTTTAATTTCAAATACATCACAAATACCTTACACTTGTTTTTTGTTAAAGGATTTGCCATTGTTAGTGATGATCTTATGGGGAATACCAAAGTAAAAGATGATGTGAGGGGTGATAAATTTGACAATCTTTTCATCTTTGATCGAGACAAGAGGAGTAACCTCTACCCATTTGGTGAAATATTTGAGCATGGTGATGAAATATTTATGTCGTAGTGAAGATTCAGAGTTAATTTCACCAATAAGGTCCAGACCCCATTTTGCAAAAGGCCATAAGTCAGTAGAGATGAGAAGAATATGGATAGGTGCATGATGTAAATTAGCATGTTGTTGACATTTGACACACTTTTTCACATAATCACAACAGTATTGGATAAGGGTAGGCTAGTAATAGCCTAGGTGGAGAATGTGTTTAGCCACAATGAGTCCACTAAAGTGGCCCCTATAGATACCATCATGAATTTTATTGATAGCATGAGAGGCTTTTGGACCACTGAGGGAATGAAAAAGGAGACCATCAAAGCCACATTTGTAAAGGATTCCTCCCATAATGGTACAATAGGAGTTGCTCTGGATGAACGCTTAATGGGCATTCCTAGAGAGGATAGAGGGAATAATGCTAAGGTTAAGGTAGTTGAAGGTTTGTTGATACCAAAGGTCAAGGTAGATCTCCTCCACATTAAAGATGGTTGGAGTGTCTGACTTGACATAGGAAGTTTTGGTGGGGTGATGGACAATGAATAATAGCTTGGAGTCTGAGGGTGATGATAGGATCTAAGAGGCAAGAGAAGCCATGGTGTTGAAAAACTTGTTAGTAGATTATGGGATGGTTTGAATATGGTAGTGTTCAAATGATGCTAAGAGTTATATAACTAACTATCTATATAGCTACAAATTTTGATTCTTACACTGGTAGATGCCATTGAATTGATTAACTACAAGTTGGGAGTCACCAAATATGTTGATTGTTCTGACTCTTAAGGCTAAGGCAATTTGGAGACCTATTACTAGGGTTTCATATTCAACCATATTGCTGGTACATTCAAAGTCGAGTTTAAAATATAAAGGAAGTGGTTCACCAACAAGGGGGATAAGAATGATACTGACTCCCCCACCATGGTAACATTTGGAACCATCTAAGAATATGGTTATAGGATTGGTGAAATCCACCTGAGATAGCTTTGTGATAGACTCATTTGGAAATTCAAGAGGAGGTTGGTTGTCTATTAGGGGTATATCTACTAATTGGTTAGCAATGGCATGCCCTATAATTGACTTCTACTAGAGGAAATCAAGGTCAAACTTATCTTAAATCATGAGCCACTTAGCCATATGCTAGTTCTGGTATGACTTGGAGTGCCTATACTTGAGTGGATCAGTATTGGTTATGATAAACATTTTGTGGTTAAGAAGGTAGTGGTAGAGTTTGGTGGCCACGAAGACTAGGGCCAAGCAAAGTTTCTTAGTATGAGTATACTGAGTTTTGTAGTCTATAAGGGTGTAGATTAGGTAATAGATGGCTTACTCTTTATGTTATTCATCTCGATGGGCAAGCATTGCCCCTGGGGAATGGTTAGTGGTGAGATATAAAGGTAAAAAGGTTGGTCATCCTTAGGGGTGTGAGGAAAGGTGCAGATATAAGGCACTCTTTGAGTGCATCAAAGGCCTTTTGACAGTCAATATTCCACTTGAAAGAGATATCATTTTTCAAGAGGTGATGGAAGGGTTGACACCAATATAAGAGATGAGAGATGAAGTAGTGAATGCATTAGAGCTTCCCCTATAGACTATGGAGTGGCTTAAAATTGGTTGGAGGTAGCATCTTGAGGATGGATTTAATTTTGGCTGGATCCACTTCAATTCCTCGAAGGGATACAATAAAGCTAAGGAGTTTGCCTGAAAAAACTCCTAAAATACATTTCTTGGGATTGAGGTATACATGGTAATGGATAAGTCTCTCAAATATAATTTTGAGAATGGATAAGTGGTCCTTATGATACTTAGAATTTCCAAGGAGGTCATCCACATAGTTCTCAATAATTGTATGGATAAGGTCATGGAAGGTGTAGGTCATAGCACATTGGTAGGTTGCTTTGATGTTATTAATAATGAAGGGAATTACTCTATAATAGAAAGTCCCCCATGGGGTGATAAATTCAATTTTGTACTGATCTTCAGGGGTAATCAAAATTTGATTACAACCTGAGAATCTATCTGTGAGAGACATCTCGTGGCCTATTGTAAGATCAACAAGTTGGTCAATGCTAGGTAGAAGAAAATAATCCTTTTAGAAAGTGAGGTTAAGGTTAACAAAGTCTACATAGATACGTATCCCCCATGGATTTAGTGATAGGTACGATGTTTGAAACCCACTGGGGATAATCAATGGGTTGAATAAAGTTGATAAGGAGGAGGTGTCAAAGATCTTCTTTGATAAGAAGGGCTATGTGAGGATGAATTCATCAAATTTTCTATTTGATAGGCTTGAATTCATGATTAGTTACAATTTTATGGGTGGTAATGGATGGGTCAATACTAGGCATGTCAGCATATGACCAGGTGAATGCAATGGTATAGTCCTGGAGGAAGGTAGAGTAGTCCTGAAGTTCCTCAGTGGGGAGAGATTGGTGAAGTTTGACAACTTGAAGGTTGCCTAAAGTACCTATGTTAATATCCATAGTGGATTCATTCAACATGGTTAAGGATTATGGAGGTAAGGATTTGTGGATGGAAGAATTAAGTGCATCAAGGTAGGTGAGAATAGAATCATCATCCTGGCACTGAACAATGTTTATGGTAGGAGAGTCTTCTCCCACAAGTTTAGGATGGGTCAAAGGGATGGATAAGGGTTCCCCTTCCTTTTGATAAGTTAGGAGGCTAAGGGTGATCATGTTGATGAAAAAAAATTTAGGTGGGTTGATGTCCTCATCCTCATACTCAGGTGTAGGGGACATTAGTGAGGAAGGGGTTTCTTCTTCAATAATGGTAGCTAAAGGTTGTGTGTCTTTCTTATTATTTGGTATAATTAAGCCAAAGCTATGCTTCTTGTGAGGCTTTTATGTCTCAATCGAGATTAATCTGTACAGACCATGCTTGTATCATCCTAAGCCAAACCCTTTCCAGGCACAACTTTGAAGGTATAATTCATTGAAGTTAAGGTTGTCCAAGTAAGAAAAGGTGGAGGTAAGTGGTTGAGGTGAAGAGGGTGAAAAAATAGAATTAATTGGCTTGTCAAGACACCCATAGATGAAGTTGGTTTGATAGTTGGTAGGTCCCAAAAGAAGAATGGCTCTAATGTTAGGATCATACCCTGGTTGATGGTTGAGTTTTCCATATTCATGGGGAGTTTAGAATGCATCAAAGGTGAGGAGATGGCATTCTATAAGGGTAAGGAGTTGGAAGGTAGGTTTTAAGGGATTAATGGTGGGTATCTGGTCTATAATAATAGACAAAATGGTAGATGCTTATGAGGAAGGGGAAGTAATAGCTTCATTTCCCATGGTTAAGGGCTTGGTGGTGGATGCTTAGGGTGCTTTTGTCGAGGGTAAGAGGATGTCATTAGGTCGGTAGGTCATGTTGCATGTTTCAAAATGGATTGGGTCAAATTGTATGGTGACAACCTAAACTTCATATTAAAACTTGACACAATGATGGAGGGTAGAAGGTACACAATACATAGAGCAAATCCAAGGTCTCCCTAGTAGAGCATTGTACTAAAATTAACTTTTGACCACATATAAAAGTTTAAAGAATGTGCAAGGTCCTAGATGAATGTAGAGGATAACATTTCCTAAGGTAGTGGTCATAGTGTCATTAAAAGGTCTAAGGACAGCATAAGTTTTAGACATGACATTGTCTGGTAATTTGAGTTGGTCATACGCATGGGAAGAGATAATGTTGATGCTATCTCCCCCATCAATCATAACCTATTTGATGTAGGTTTGGTTGATATGGAAAATAATAAAGAGAGGGGGATATGAGTCATTGGGGTGGATAGAAGGTATCCTCGAGTCCTTGAAGGTAACAAGGGTGGAGAGTTGAAGATCACCTATGAAGGCCTTTATAGGTTAGGAGTCTCATGTTCTAATCTTAATGGATTACATAGCCTCTATCATGACTTGGTGATGGTGAGGTGAGGTGGAAATGAACCTGTAGAGACTCATCTTAGCTGGAGTTTGGTGGATTTACTTAATAATGACCTTCCTAATGGATTTAGAGGGATTATTCTCAGAGGTACCCAAGATGGTCACTTTGGGCTTAGCAAAAGATGAAGAGATTGGGATTTGGTTTGATCTAGGGTGACAAGGTGGGTATGTCCATGGAATGGACACCTTGGCCTTCCCTTTATCCTTTTTATATGATCATGTGACCATATTAATGGTGTGGATAGATGGAAAAGATGTGATATGAGGTTGAGTAGGTTCCCCATCACTCTGTGGTAAGAGTGGGGGATTAGGTGTGCTTTGGAAAATGGCTATTGGGTGTGTTCGTAGAGGGGTCGAGGGGAGTTCATTTGATAAGAGCTCATCTTCCTCATAGAGCTGATGGATAATGGCTTGGAGAGCTTTGCAATTATCTATGTCATGCCCATGTGTCCTGTGATAGGAACATATTTAATGATCATTATACCAAGCTAGTTTGGAACCAAGAGGATCGAAAGGTCTAATACTATGTAAGGTGAGGTAAGAGTCTTGTGATAACCTATGAAAAATGGTTGTATAGGATTTAAATAGAGGTGGGAAAGGTCTAGAAGATGTGGTTTTAGCTGGTAAGCTGGGTTTTTTGGTGATAATAGTTTCGTGATAGGGGGTTTAGGTAATGTGGTGTTTTTAGTTAATGGTATTGGTTTGGGCATGTTGGTGGTTGGAGTGTTTGAGGTTGATAGTCTGACCTTTGATAATTTGAGAAAAATTGGCCTATCAGATAGTAAATGGGATGGTGTAACCAATAGTGGTGGGTGGCATATGTTAAAAGGAACCTATTTCTCAAGCAAAGTTGAGGGATGAGGTCCCAAAATGGAAGGTAAGGTGGAAGGAGGTAAAGTCTTAGCCATATGGCCTTTCAATGGTTTCACCTCTTTGGTTGGTTTGGGTTGAGGCTTGGATATTGGTTTAAATGTGGTTAATTCCTCTTTTGGAGATGGGCAGACCAAACTTCATGTAGGGAAGGCACCAAGATTTGTGAAAGGTTTGGTTCACTATTTAATTTCTTGAGATATGATTTCCTTGGTTGATTGAGAGGGTGAGGGGTTAGCAAAAGTCCTGATTGGTTTAAGAGGGGGTGGAGAAATGATAGAGTGGCTGGTCAAAGGTGTGCTAGAAGGTTTGGGTTTGTTGATGTAAGGGACCCCTAAGTATTTCCATAAATTGCTTTGATTTATATCCAATTTTAAGGCAAATTCCAATTTATAAACTAATAGAGAAAGGTTTGTGTACTAGTCTTGATCCTTAGGTAGTGGATGCAAAGGATAGATTCATAGGATAAGGAGGATGGGTGGCAGTTTGGTTCATTTCCTTGAGCGAGGGATGTAAGGTTGAAATAGGTAGTTTCTATATGGGAGGTGTTTTTGATGAAGTTTCTCCTTTACGGATAGTGTCCATAAGAGTAGTGGTTTTTTTGGTAGTTAGGGGAGATGGTGAATTAGTAACAGATATTTACTTAGATATGCTATTTGAGGTGGTATTTAATTATTCCAAATCCTTTATGAGTGAATATATGGATAAAAGAACCTCCTTAGTTTGTGTCTTCAAAGGAGGAGAGGGTGACTCCTCCACATCGATAGATAAGATGGGAGAGGAAGAGGTAGATTGGATGTTTGAGTCTTCATGGATGAGTGTATCAAGGACCATATTGACCATGTGGGTATCATAAGAGCATTCGGTATGTGTGTCCTCACTTTTGGTAGGGTCATGGTTGGTGAAAGGTTTCCTGAATATGTCAAGAGCTTGATTTTGAGGGGTATTGGGGTTATCAAAGATGAGTTTCCCCTTGTCAATAAGGCTCTACACAACATTCTTGAACATATTACAATGGTTGACATCATGTCCAATTACTTGATGAAAAACACAAAGGTCATTTTCATTATACTAAGTAGGTGCAAGATGAGAAGAATCAAACTGCTCAAGAGGTTTAATGGGGGGAAGCTATATGAGGTTAGTTTTTAATAGATTCTCCAAAACTGAGGAATAATATTCTCTAAGTGGAGTGAACTATTTTTGGCTATTTTGGTTTGGGTTCCTTGTGTTTTGGTTGGAGGTAATGGGAGAATTTTGATAATTGACATTGGGTGGAGGGGTGGTTTTAAGGACAACTACATTCATAGTTCCCTTGCTCTTGGTTCTGATATTGACTTAGTTACTTGGTTTGGAGGAAGAGGTTTCATTGGTCTTGAATGAAGAGTTCTTGTTTTGTAACTTCAATTTTAGCCTCATCTATGGCTCGGTTCTCTACCTTATGTGCTATTGAAGCTTCATCAAAAGTTTTGAAGCTTTGGACACATAGTGTAGAAAAAATATGTTTTGTGCAAGCTCAAGAAATATTTTATAAGTTCAAGTTAAGGCAAGGAAAATGAAAGTTGATTAATCAATATTATCCAATAGGTGATGAAATCGGTAATGGATTCATCATCAAATTTCCTGAGAGAATAGAGGTCAATGATAGATAACTTCTTGGAAATGTTAATGGAAAAGTGATCTAAGAAGACCTAAGCTAGTTGGGTGAAATAAAATATTGAATGCTTGGTGATGGCACTATACTAGTCAAGTGCTGGGCTAGATAAAGACATAGGGAATGTATGAAGGAAGGGAATCATCGTAAGCAATAATGTAACATACATTTCTAAAATCCCTAAGGTGTTATTGGGGGTCTTCCTTACTCTAAATTTGGTAAATTTTGGAAGCTACCATTAAGGAGGGTAAGGTCTGATAGGGATAGACAGATGAATAGGTTCATTACAAATCTAATCATAGGACATAATTTTATGAGCCTATGAAATGGATGAATCAAGGTTTGTCATTTTGTCCATGAGCATATTCATTAAGTCAGTTTGAGGTGGTGCACCTAAAATATCATAAGGTGCATACTGTGTTTATGGTTGAGTGATATACTAAGAATTAGTTGGTGATTGAGGGGCTGCTACATATTGGAATGTGGATGCTAGATGTTGGGTAAGTGGTATGTAGGGGTAGGTAGATGGTGATGGCTAGGTAGTGGGTACATACCATTGTGGGTTAGGGAGGTATCCTAGGTTGGGCATGATGGATACCTATTGATGGATTCTTATGGGTTGGGTATGGGTGGTAGTTGGGTTGGTGACAAGAAGTGAGGTAATAACCTTTGTGCTAATGGGTGGTGAAGTAGAGGGTATGGATATCATCAATTTTGGTAGAGGGTATTGATTAATAGGTTAGGTTTGATAGGGGGAAGGTTGGTAGTATTGATGGTAGGTTCTCCAATAGTGGGTGGAGTATGATGGGTTAGTGTTTGGGTTATTCCTGAGGTGGAGGAGCCATTGGTAGGGGAAGAAGGTATTAGGTCAATGGTTGGTTAGATCGGTTGATTTTTAATTATAGTGTCAAAAGAATTAGTATATGAATATGCTTAGGTAGTTATATGTTGGGTAGTGACCATGGCAATAGAAACATCCCCCATAATGTAGGATGGCATACCATAAAGAGGATCTAGAGATAGAGTTAAAACTAGGGCATGGTGAGGGGAGGTGTTAAGGTAGTGCTAAAGGGCAATTAGTTTGTTGTCCAAAAAAGTGGTAAAGTATGTGTCTCCTTGATAAACACCTTAGGAAAATTAGGGTTTTGCAAAGGATGGGATGTTTCTTTTTCTTTGGAGATGTACTTCATAGATGGGGAAGTTGAAGAGGTTAGTTGGTCCAGTGAGGGGTTCTTCTCCACTAGGTCTCTTCACTATTGGCAAGTGAGAACCATGCAAGAAAGGGGGAGAGAATACAATAATAAACCCACCACTCAAAAAATAATAAGACAAGAAAATGATCAAGGCAATCAAAACACACACTATAAATTATGTTAAGCCTACAGGTTAGTTTTAATCTCACTTTTGGCTTATGCCTTAGTTTATGAGAATATGTGATAGAATTTGGCTTATAGATCAGGTTCTATAAAAGTAGTCTATGGTTGGTTTCAGGTTGTTTAGGTGCTCAAAATAATCTATATTAGAATAAATACACGGATTGGTATTTGGGCCTACCCCCTCACTTCACACATCACAACGATAAGGGTGTCGGGTGCTTAACTAATATATATTGATGTCCATAGTTTATACTCAACCAGAGAGCTGAGTGGGTTCTCCCTTTGGTAATGATATCCAAGTAGGATTATCGGGAAAGGGTAAGGTGACTGCTAGGTGACGAAATCCTAGTTGGGCCTTGTCTCAAATTATTTTGATATTTGATTGATGAAAGTGGTTTGGCTAGTGTGTGCAATAAAAGTGGTGTTATGATAAGATTATCGTGTTTTAATTAAAATTGAACTAATGTTAAAATCAAGAAATGGATGCAGTTGATTTTAATCCCAAAATAAATTTTAGTTTCAATTATGAGCATAGATAGAAATAATATCATACAAATGTAAATAAAAAATGTGAGTAGAGACTCTAGGTCCCACTAGGCATGCCAAAATGTTTCATGTAAATTTCTGATTTAAGTTCTAAGAAAGAGAGAAAATAAAATCGATAGGGTATGGTTGAAAAACTTGTTTGTTTGTGTATGCATTGAATCAAAAGATTGTGAAGAGATCCTCTTTGGATTGGGAGGAAGACCTGCAGATAAGAAAGCACTAAAGAAAACTTGTTTGTTAGACATATAGTTGGGTTGATTTCCTAGTGATAGATAGATATCAGAAGTGAGAGATTCCTTAGGGGCTATCAATCCACATGTTTTAAATAGCTAAGTTCACAAAATTGGAAATAAGGTACTTGCATCAATAATCAAAATGTATTAAAATTGAACACAAAATTTTTTTCTTATAAAATAGAATATAAATGATTAAATTAGTGGTAAACTAATTAATACTAGTGCTAAGGGGTTGGGATATGACTCAAAAAATATAAAAAGGGTATGTGAATGATAAAAAAACAAAAAACTAGGTTTGGTTGAGGTTAGATGGGTGAAAACAACTTGCTAGTTTTCACTACCATACTAATCGTTGGTGGTTAGAGTAACCATCAGTGGTTAAGGTGACTATCGATGGTCAAGATGACCATCGACAGTTGAGTCAGCCATTGATGGTTATTGTGTAAGTTTTAGTTTTGTTAATTGCTAAATAATGAGATCTAAAAGATGGATTCTGAGAGATGGATAAGGGTTGGGCTGATTGTGAAATGGAAACAAAGTAAATGGATATTAACAAACAAGTACTTATCTTACAAAAGTTGATTGGGTGAGTGGTTGAAGTAGTTAATATGTTGATGGAATTTGGATTGATTTTGATAAAATAATAGTACTTGATAACTTGGTTGAGAGGCAATGATGAGTCAACTCTCAATGTAATGGCTAAATTGTAGATGATGTTGATGATGATGATGACGTTGATTGACCTACAAAAGAACACTCCTAAACACACTAGCTCTTGATAATTATGACAGATGGATTTCTCTTTCAAGCTCCTCTCTTCTTATAGGGACAAGAAAGAGATGGAAGTCAAGGTGAAACTAGGCCATCTAAATACAATTTATCCATGCAAAGGCTCACAACAATATTTAGATGAGTTGTATTTATAAAAGTTTAGTAGATGATCACATACTGTTAGTTGAGGAGGTGTACCCTGAATATCCATGGTTAGGGTTTCCCAAGTGTGATTCTTGATGGTCAAGTCCCAAAGGAAAAAAGTCTTGAAGGCTAGGTTCAGTTAGTTTGTGAAACTAACTGTAGGTGAACTAAGTTAGGCTAGATTGGTGTGGATTGGTCCCAAGAGGGTCCTAGGTAGGTCTGGGGGGATTTTCAACATTCAAAATCATAGTGTGCATATTTTCAATGTCTACACATATATATACTTATGTAAGTGTGGGTTTAGATATAATAAATATAGTATGTACCATTCGTATACCTTTCATACTGTAGATATCTATTACATTCCATAACATTATAGATTGTTGTGCATGAGTTTCCTCCTCAAACATGAACACACAGTCTTACATAGTTTTATTAACCAAAAACTACTGGATTATACCATTCAATATAATAATCAGATGAAAACACCATCTCTATGCACACAATATAATGCACTATTTGATTTATTAAATTTTAATCAATTTTGCATATAAATACACACACAAAAATTATTGCACACAAGATTTAATCTTCAATAGTTATCTTAATATTGGTATCTATAAATCAAGTTATACTTTCTAGGGACTTAGATTTTCAATTGGTTGAAGTTTCCCATTCATTTTATCTTACTAATAAAAATTTATTTCAGAAATAAGCATAAAATATAATATCCTTTTTTTTTTTTTTTAAATAAAAATACCCAAGCCCATGTAAGTATATTTTTATTTGGAACACCCCCAAAGCTTCAAATGTTTTAAAAGTACTTACAAAAACTTTAAATGGATTTTAAAGTTTCAAGAGTCATTTATATTCTAACTAATGACTTTCACCCTATAATATTGTCATAATCTCTTTCATGGACATCTTGACATGTCTCAAAAATATACTACCTAGGCATATTATCCTTTGAATTATTTGTACCTAAAATAATATCTTTCCTGAAATCCCAAAAAATAGTTATCTTAACAACTCAAGATTTTTACACTAAACCCTAAAAGGATAATTAGTAAATTATATTCACTATTAAACAACTATTTATATTTTCATACAAATTCCATGATAATCATGGCCATTATTAAAATAATGCATCTTACTAACTATAATATGGGAATGTGAGACAAATAAAGTTCCATCCAACATTAATATTATAGAGGATACATCAATTTTAAAGACTCAATGTTAATGACTTTGGCATTTCATTTTTAAGCTCATCCCAACAATAAAATGAGATACAAGTTGAATAGGTACTCAACGTTTGAAAAACTTGACTCAAAAATTAACGATCTTGATTCAACTAACTTATTTATAAATTTTAAATTTCACTCTTATGATTTCATCCACCTGATACTAACTTCAGCCAATTAATATGATTCAATGATTCATATAATTATATACTCAACTCTGAATGTTTTGATTTGGCATAACAAACTCAGCTCAAGCAAAAACTATGTTGACCAAAATGCTTGTATAAAATAGATTCAATGTAGCTATATTAAAATAGATGTTGCTAATTATTTAAATATGGATTATATAACACACATCCTCCTAATACTAGAACACCACATCAGACACATTCTAAACAATGCTACATAGGCTTACAAACTAAATAGAATGCAATGTTGATAATATAAAGTTGGTCAACAAACTAAAATAGGGCTAGCTCAAATACAACACATCCCATTTTGAAACAAATACTGGTTAACAAAGAGGAAATTGGCCAAAGAAGTAAAATGTTGATATTTTAAACATGTTTGAATTCTTGTAAAAACTAAACTTGATGCAACCAATTAAAACATAGTCACTTAAAAATTATATGCAATCTAAAAATTAGATACTTCACTTGTCAACTATTTATAAAGAAGGCTATAAAATAAGATGCCAAGCTTATTTAGATGCAGCCTATGAAACTACTATTATATTGCCAAGTATTTCAACATAGGGGAAAATGAATTTAAAAAATAGCTTCTTTAAAACATAAACATATGTTATAATATAAGATACAATACTAAGGAGATAATCATTTCCAAGGGTGAACCAGACATACACTGTTAGTATAACAGAGGCTCTTTATATGGTAAGCACTAGTATATGTGAATTGACAAATCAAAATGTAGTCAACATGTAATTTGTAGTGCAGGCCTCTAAGCCAAATCTAAAGCTATTCATCAGAACTCAACCATAATAAAGAGAGATAGGTTTAAATAAATAAATGTAGTCACCTAAAATTCAATGTTTCTCTCATCTAATTGCTATGCAACTTAAGTATGGAGGAGGAATACAATCACATATCTAAATTCAGGTTGTACTAACTAAATGCCTTTCCAAAAATGGGGATGTATCCTATACACTAGTAATATAAAATGCAAGTTACTTTAAAACATGTAAGACACTATTTAAAACAAATAATACTCAACATCCTCAATAAGAATACACAACCTTTTAATACAAATCTCAATCTTTATTATCACAACAGTACATATATAATCTTGGTATTTCATTTTTATAGACAATGCTTTATATATATATATATATATATATATATATATATATATATATATATATATATATATATATATATATATATATATATATATATATAGGTTTGTTGACATATATAATCAGCAATTTCATTCAAATGTATATAAACACAAAACATTATCAATAAACCTTGTTCTGAAAAATAATAAGCTTACTCTCTTTTACTCTTTTTTTTTTGCTTGCCTCTATATATCCAACTCTTCAATGTCTCGGTCATACCCTTTCTTCTCTCTCCAATCTTTCTTTATCTGTCTATTCTCTCTTGTGTCTAACATTCTCCAATCTTTCTTCTTAATTTATAAGATTAATTTCTTTTTTAATTTCTATGCCCACCTTAGCATGCTATCTCTCCCTTGACTTATCCCATGCATAACATAGTTAACTCAACTTTAATTTTCTAATTTTTAAATAAATTCTAGCATAGTCCCTGAACTCAACTTCTAAATTTAATAACTAAATTTAAACCTTGTTTATTAATCATAGTTAACTCTTAAAACTATTTTTCAAATTATTTTAAAATAATTTCATTCATACTTTAAATATTGCATTAACACTTTTTTCATGCAAATTTTCAAAATAATAATAAATAATTATTTAATTTAAAAGATAAGATAAGTCATTAATTGCATTTTACTTATAAGATAATTATTTTCATAATATCTATTAACACTAATATTTATGGATTAAAATAAAAAATCAAATCATTTAAGCTAAATAAATTAAATACATACTCAGACTAATTTCACACCCACAAATATAATTACAATAAATGTACAAAATATTTTTACATAAATATCATTTAGAATATATTGTGTGTGTAGGGTCACTAGCATTTACCATTGATATTCCCCCAATTTCTCCATCTAACTGACCCTCTCAGACAATGCTCTCCCTCATCAAGCTCTGAGGGTAAGACCTATCTTCCATCCACCTCAAAACAAATAGGTAGTTAGTTCAATTCATCATATATATCAATAAATGATGCTAAACTTAACAAATATACATCTTCAATGTATAAAATTATAAAAAATATAAATGTCATGCAATGTATACTAATCAATAATACTACTGTCTCTTACCAGTATATGTCAAAATACTCAAAGCAAAATAATGGTAATCAGATATTAACCATATTGATCAATGGATTAAATCATATTAATTATAGGGTGAAATCAATATGTGACGAATGATATTTTAAACATGAATTCCTACCCCACAACATGATTAAATTTTTATTATGTAGCCTCGTCATCAATAGTAATAAATTTAAATTCCTTTGATATGATACCCATAATTAACTCTACTAACTTATCAAAGGAAACCAATGGGTTTTGTTCTCATGGTGTATCATTTATTCCCAACCAAAGAGAATAATTCTTATTACACTCATCAAGGTCCACACCATAATTTGGGACAATCCCAAACAACGCCCATTTTTAATAATAATTTTTACATGACATTTTATTTGCCATAAGAGTGCAAGCAAGGCAATAAAATTTATCCATAATAACTTCTCTCACATTTTTTTTCTTCAGTAAAGCACATTCAAATTTACTTCAAATTTTCATGTGGCTTACTTCAAATAGTGTTGATTTACTAATAAAGTTACTTAGTGGCTGAAATAAGTTTTCCAACAAAGGTGAAGGCATATTTGAGATTGTAGAATCTATCTAATGGCATTAATTTTCAACTTCTAAATAATTTACTAATACACATAGTATCAATGAATTCTACACTAAGATTTGATGTATAGGATAATTTCACTGAAATTATAGTTAAAATTAGGCCACAAAGAAGATCACTTGTTTTTATGCTTATTGAATTCAAATTCTCATCCCACAATGTAATGAAAATCCTGTTTCCTAGTATATGTTTCATATGACATGTTTTCATTTCACCTTTCGAGCCATATTTTTTATGTATTATTGACACAACAAAAATTAGTATGACCACATAAATAACTACCACCTTATGTAATATCTGATATGTTCTTAAAATTAATTGATGCTTTGGTATATCATTACTATCTTTAAGACAAAGACTTATTATCGATGACACTTTTAATATTATTCCACATGAATATTTTAAATGATTATATATCTTATTTTATCCTTTAACAATACCATTTGATACCACATAAACTTTTCCATTTCCATATCCATTATAAAATTCATCTATAACCCCATTGAAACAATTCACATATATTTTTCCTTTGTCACTATCAACAAAATCAAATCTAGTCAATCTTTCACATTTTTTGTATTTTCATATTCGTTAAGGTTAGTCTTTGAAAATTTTCAATTTATTGACCATTTTTTTATGAACAGTTAATTCATTGATAAATAAAATATTTTTTGGAGCATTATTACCTATAGAACATATCCCGATAGTTTATGGTTAATTAATTTTGTTCTGTGAACAATCAAAACTTGCCAAAGAAGTTGTTCGTAAATATTTCATGTATATATCTAGTATACATGTTGGGTTCCCAATATTATTATGTTTGAAAGAAATAATCTATAAGTCTAGTATCAAAATGGTCTTATTATAAAACAAACTACCTTATTATTTTGGTAGTAAAACTGAAATACAAAAATGTTACATACAAAAGAGGGAAAAAAACAAGAAATTTACATTTCATCTTTGAATGTTCTACATTAAAATATAATAGGCTTCACAACATATCCATCTTGAAGCTCATCATAGGTAATAAAGGCAATTAAGTTTATTTCCAAAAGGCTAGTTTGTAAATGCAAGTTCTAAAGAAAAATCATGATGACGTATATCTATAATTAAAATTGATCAGATTAGACATGTATCTAGTATTAAAAAAAATAAAATATTTTGATGTCTCCTTTGAGAATATATGAAACAACATTTTTAGTTAAATATGTAACCATCATGACAATATCAATGATTATCATCTCAATATGAATGCTCTAAATCAAAAGAGCAAAAATAAATAAAAATTACAGCCATATGAAAGAACATTATTTTTTAATGTAACTTAAAAAATTAAATAATGCTTGATCCCTATTGAGTAATGCTAGTTTTAAAAAACTAATTATAAAGAAAAAATGGATGCAATAGAGGTAGGGTGAGAAGGTGATGAAGATAGTGGCGATGGAGGAGGTAATATAGACTGTGACAATTTACCATTTGTCTCTCATGGTAGCAGCCACAAGAGTAATATAGGGAAGGAAGGGCTCTATAAACTGCAGAGTAAAAAAACTGCAAATTCAGGATGTCCCAACAATGGGAATAAGTCATGGAAGAAGGGGAACGACCAGGATGCTACAGTCTATAGGGAAGAGGAGGTAGCAATGGCTAGAGTTTTTTCTAAGTGTTTGAATAATTCTAAACCCTTTCATTCCTACTCATATTTTTTTAAAGTGTCAATTCTATGTATCCATCCCAAGCTCAAACTCTAGTTGGTTGAGAGGAGAAAGTTCATTGTGTCTTCCAAGAGAAAAGGGTATGAGGTAGTGGCTACAACTTGCAATGGGGGAAGATATTTAGTTGGAGCATATAAAGAGGTTGATTTTGACCCAATTTTTTTAGGGTATGTTCCCCTTTTATTTTCCAAAGATTCCCCTATTCTGTAGATTTTTGATGAGGCTATTGCTTTAGTTGAAAAGAAGTCTGGGTCTAAATCTTTGATTGACAAATGTGTGGGGAAACCTCCTTCCCAAGAAGTTATTTTTCTCTAGTAAAAATCATCTTGGCCTTATATTGATGAGGTTTCTATTTCTTTGCTTCCTAATGGTTTTTTCTTGTTCCTCTTTTAGTCAATGAAGGGGAGGGATTTTGTTTGGAATAATGGACCTTGGTTTGTTGGTAAGCAAAGGATGTTCTTGTACCCTTGGGTCCCCTTTTTTGATCCAACAAACTATGTTATTTCTAATGCACCGATATGGGAAAGATTTTATAACCTTCCCTTATCCATGTGTGACCCACGACTCTTCTAGTAGCTAATTTAAAAAACTGGTATGTTTGTCTGCACTGATCTAGCTTTGGATGCTCATCAAAGTTTTGTGAGGGTTTGTGTTCTGGTTGATTATTCTAAGCATTTATTTCATTCAATGAAGATCAAGTATTTTCAAGGGGTTTGGACCCAATATCTCAATTATGAAGGGTTACCTTTAAAATGATTCAAGTGAAACTAAGTTGGTCACAAAATGGTTGTGTGTTCAAGGAAATCCTCAAAAGGTTCTGTTTCGATTCTTTTGTAGAAATGGGTTATGAAGATTGGTTGTCCTCATAGAGATATTGTGAATAGACTTTAATTTCCTTCAGCCCCTACCCATGAAGGTTTTCCAACCCCCTTATCTTATCCTTTGGTGGATAAAGAATGGAATCCAAGTAATGTTATTTCTATTCATCACAAGGGCTTCCCTGATGTCAACCCCAAAAAGCTTACTCTGCACAATGAGGTTCTTGTGTGTCATAATTTAGAGGGTATGTGTGAAGCCAATAGGTAGAGCACTTAATTTAGTGGAGAGATGGTAAATATTCAGTATTAAGTCCCTTTGGAGGTTGAAGGTTTTATGTAGGATGCAAAATTAGAAGAGACAACGGCCATTTTAGAGGAGGATGATGAAGAAAAACTTGCTTTTAGAGTTGTCCTTTCCATTACTCAACATCCTTGCAATTTTCAAAACCCAACTTTGGTAAGAAGGGTAAAAGAGGTAGGAAAATTGAAGCCAAAAGGATGCAATTGGATGTTATGAATTCCATTGATGGTGGCATGTAGTGGACTATGGAAGCTTTGCTCTCTAGTAAAAGAAGGTGAACTCTTGCAACACGAGGTTGATCTCTAGGTGGTCAGATGTTTTATTGACTAGGGGATAATGCTTTTGGTTTATTTTGAGTGAGGTATTTTTTGGCCAGTAGTGTTTTTTGGGACATTTTAAGCTTGATTCATTTTTGTCTATCTATCTTTATTATGTATTCTTTGTTAGTGTTGTCTGTTACTTTTCAGCTTCTCTGTCTTTTGGTTCTTGGGAATTTGACTCCCTATTTTGCTCTATAATTAGTTGTGGCTCCAATCAAAATCAATCTTCTTAAGGGTAAGGGTCCCACCAACATTGAAATTTATTTTATATATATATATATATATATATATATATATATATATATCAAAAAATAAAAAATATCAAGAATAACATCATGAAAAAGGAGAAAAAGTTAAATGCCTCATATTTTTTAATATGATTTATATTAATTTAGTTTGGTTAACCCAAAAAAAATGATTATATTATTAAAAAACGAATAATGTGAGTTCATTGCCATGCACAAGGAAGGGAACGAAAGAGGAGTTTTAAAACTGGAAGCAGGGGATGAGGAGGAATATGGCAATGGAGATGAAGATGAAACATTTATGGGTATTTTTTAGTTAGAACTAAGCAGATCCGGATAGTGTATTTTTATACCAGATCTAGTTCCATTGAAAAATGGTCTCGGGAAGATCATTCTCTCTCAAGAAGCCCATTTGGTAGTTATGAGAGTTGACCATTGTACAGATTAGCAAAAGAATGTGGGGATCTTGTTAGATGGTTTGTTTTCTGTACTATGTTTTAGAAGAAAAACAACTAGTTCATTTGGAGCATACTAAGCAGACTTGCATGTAGCTCCTCTTGGTACCAAGCCTTGAGTGAGACTGAGTTATATACTCAGGGCTTCAATGTTCTAGATATCTGGTAGTGGTCTTTTGTAGGTATCTTATTCTATTTTTTGTTACGTGCTTTGTTATCATAGAAAATTATCGGTTTGTTTTACATTGTTTTTAGGTAGTTTAGTGTAACTATTTCTATTTTGCAGTATGTCTAATTTAGGGAGTTTATGTTTAGTTCCTCCATTCCCAGTGGATAGTTACATTATTTTTGGTAAATTATTTTGTATTTATTCTGCTCTGCTTTTCGAATAAATAAAATCAAGTTATTTTGTTCTGCTCATAATCTGGTACTAGAGCAATCGAGAAGCCTAACAGACCTATGGCCTACGACCCGCGTAGTAAGCAGAGTGGCCTTTTTCCTGGTAGACGCCTGCTGTGGAAGAATCACTAACTGCAGTAACGTGAAGATTCAACGCATAGTAGACCAACATACAATCACGCCTAGTGCCACTCACACATCATTGTAGTGTTTCAACCTGAGTAGAGCCGTAACCTGAAGATAAGAGCAGAATGCAGGATAGCCAACAATGAATACAAGAAGATGCACATAGGAAGTTTACATAGACGACCAATTCCATAAAGCAGAAGAGAAGGCAGATCGGTCAAGGTATTTGATTAGAGCCACTGCCAAAGGAGATCATAGAAATGGAGCAGTAGTTCATGTAAATCTGAACATGAATTCATCCCTTTGTCAGAAGCTTTCATTAATGCCAAGGAAGAGGAGAAAATGATCAATATAGCCCATGGAACATTAAAGCTCTGAGATGAATGGTGCGGATGCTGCGGCGTATGTTCAGCATGAAGGACAATGTTGGGACCACTGAAAGCCACCAAGGAGACGCTTAGGCCATGGAAAATCATTGTGACACTCAAGAGAGCTCCAGTTTCTACGTTGCCTTGCTAGAAACCCTCTATGATAGCAATAACCTTCAGTTAGATGAGCTAATCCGCAAGGAACTTCTTGAATATTTCTTATTTGAAGTGCACTACCAAGCAAGGATAATATGAGCAGAAATTAAAGCTAAATAGGATGCAAACTGTGAAGATGAGGTTAATTTCCCTAAGCATCCCCATCTCTCAGCAATTAATTATCAAACTCATCTCCAAGATCGATTTTCCCACTAGTGAGTAGAAAGACTTGTAATTTTATCTCATAGAAATAAAATAGTTTATTTTTATTTACAATGTCTTCTCCAAAATTACTTCTATTTGATGCCTAACTTCTCAATGTGCCAAACTATGCTGGTTGGAAAATAAAGATGCACACCATCCTTTAGTTTGAAGGACTATGGGACATCGTGACAGGGACTGTGCAGGTTCCTACTAATCTTGATGCACTCATAAAGTATGAAAAGGCTTATGTTAAAGCCTTAATGTTGATTATGTTAAAAATCATTGATGACATGCAGTCACATGTTAGAGATGCAGATAGAGCAAAGATAGCATGGGATAAATTAGCAACCATCTATGAGGCAAAAAATAAGATAAATATCCTCCATCTGTAGTTGAGACTTCACATACTCTCTATGGAGTTTGATGAGAAAGTTAAGGAATTTTTACGATGGGTGGCTGAGCTACAAATGGAATTGTTAGCACTCGGTGAGATGATAGATGACCAAATCTTGGTCCTAATCACCTTGAGAGCACTCCCTTCCCAATTCAAAGTGTTCATCGTGACACTGAATGTATTTAAGAAGATAGTGTCATTTGAATAACTCATGAACCTGCTACAATAATAAGAAGCCATCAACTAAGTATAGGATGAATTGCAAGACAAAGCTCTTATCTCAAAATGACAATGAGGTCAGAAGTCTCACAATGGACATCTAGAGAAGCAACCATAGAAACAACAACAACAACAACAATCTCCACATCATCAAAAATCACAAAAGTCAAAGAGGTGGTGTCACATCTGTCAAACCAACATAGACAACTACTGGTATAACAGCCTAAAACAAGGGTCTTCCAATCAAGAAAGCACATCATGGTATGACAATTCTTAGAAATTGAAAAGACATCCCCACCAGTGGAAGTAGAAGGGACATCTCATAGCTCAACAAGATGATGGATCTAATAAGGAGATTCCTAAAGAAGCTAATACTAACTTAGTTCTAGTCTCCCAGACCTCACAACCCACAAGGAATATCTAGTTGATAGACTCAAGTGCCACTAAACACATGTCAAGTGATAGGAAGCTATTTAATTTGGTAACAAACCACCCCACTAGAGAGGGAGTTACAATCACTAATGATAAAGATTGTGTTGCAGAAAGAATATGCCAAGTCACCATTCCTCTTAGAACATGGAAATGTACACTCTCAAAGGTACTATATGTTCTTGGATTGACATCCAAGCTATTATCAGTCAGTCAGCTTTTGAATCATCATTTGAAGGTGGATTTTATTATTGATAATGGAATTAAATCTTGATTGATCTCATAAACATGTAAGATTCTTGCTAGAGCATTTTTGAAAGATAAATTCCTTGCTTTATATGCTATTTCATCTTTTGTAGTAGATATATTTACCTCTATGGTATAATCCACTGCTCTCTAGCACTACCATTACGGTCACCTATCTGCTAGATCTTTTTACTAGCTGAGTTCAAAAGGTATGGTACATGGAACTCCCAAGTTATCCAATTCCTTGCCTGTTTGACTTGGATGTATTATAGGTAAACAACATAGAGATCTATTCAAGATAAGCACCTTTCATGTAAAGGAACATTTGGAGGTTGTTCATACCAATTTGAATGGACCATTACCTATTTCATTTTCTAGATACATCTACTTCCAACTATTCATGGATGACTAATCTCAAAATACATGGGTGTTTTTCTTGAATAATAAGAGTAAGGCCCTTCATCATTTCCAAGTCTACTATAAGCAGGTTGTGAAGGAGACTGGACAACCTCTTCTTCTACTAAGTCTACTATAAGCAGGTTGTGAAGGAGACTCATATCAAGGGGGGAATTTAGATCCAAGAATTTCTTGGCATTCCTAAACCAACAAGGCATCAAATAGAATTTGACTACTTCCTACACACCCCAGTAGAATGGCATTATTGAGAGACACAATTTCACAGTAATGAAAATGGCTCACTACATGTTGTCAACAACAAATATGGAGAAATGATATTAGGTAGAAGCAATCTAGACAACTATTTATCTTATCAATAGGGCACCAACAAAGATTTTAAAGGATAAAACTCTAGAAGAGGTATGAAGTGGTAAAAGTCCATCACTTTGTCATCTACGAGTGTTCAATTTCATAACATATATGCATGTCCTAGCTCAAAATAGGAATAAACTCAAGCCAAAAACACTCTTATTCATCCTATTGGGCTATAACACTACCTTGAAATCATACCGTCTCAAGGATCCTAAGATAAAAAAATTCTATGAAAGTAGAGATGTGGTTTGTGATGAGTCATCCTTTGATTCAATGATGTAGAAATAAGAACCAACACCAACCACCTCTCACCAATTACTCTTCGAGTCAAATGATAAGGAGAATTCTCACAGAGAAGATGAGCTACAAGGGGAGTTGTATATTGATCTTGGAGAATTAGAAGATGTTGGTTCCTTACATCAATAGAGTAGTTATTCACATTAGTAATAGATTTCCCATCTGAAGTGGGTATGAAGCACCATCAGAGACTCCCATACTTCATCCAGAGTTAAAATGAGGGGTTAGACAAGAAATGAGGTAAATTTTACACTCATGAGTACATTAGTTGATAGCTCTAAACCTAATAATGTTCAAGAAAAACTAAGTCAATCTCAGTAGAAGAAAGCTATGGATGTTGAGTATGACTCACTCATGTAGATCAGACTTGGAAACTTATTGATTTTCCTATAGGAAAGAAACCCATAGGCTGTAAATGGGTTTTCAAAACTAAATATAAGGCAGATGGATCCATCGACAAGCACAAAGCATGACTTATAGCAAAGGGATATGCTCAAAAAGAAGGCATTGACTATGAAGAGACCTTTAAACCCATTATAAATATCAATACCATCAGAGTTGTTTGTAAACTGGCAGCAGCAAATGGATGGAAACTTTAGAAAGTGGATGTCAAGAGTGATTTCCTAAATGGTGATCTCAAAGAAGTGTACATGGGCCAACTAGAAGTATTTGTTGATGAAATCAATCCTAAAAAGGTATGTCATCTCATCAAATCACTATATGGGCTAAAACAAGCTCTTAGGGCATGGTACATGAAGATAAATGATCACATTTTGTAACACAATTTTACCCATAGCCCCTCGGATTCCAACTTGTACATAAAAAAAGTAAGGATAGAATTCATCATTCTTGTTTTGTATGTAGATGATCTTGTGATCACTAGAATTTTAGAATATCAGGTTGATATTGTAAAGAATGACCTCAAAAGGTACTTCAACATGACTGATTTGGGGCTACTCCATTACTATCTTGGCTTGGAGATATGGTAGAAACAAAATCACATTTTTATCTCCCAGATAAAATATGCCAAGACACTCCTAGAAAAGTATAGAATGTCATATTGTAAACCTCTTTCAACACCAATAGAGAAAGTTTTACAACTCTCTATATTCGAGGACTCACCTCAAGTGGATGCAACTCTCTATAGACAACTCATTGGGAGTCTCATCTACTTAACCTACACCAAACCAAACATATGTTTTGATATGGGATATCTCTCCATATTCATAAAAGAGATAAATAAATGTCACTGGGTTGTAAAAAATCATGTTTTGAGATATGTTTGAGGTAAACTTGAGTATGGTCTAGAATACAAGAAGAATACCCAGTTCTTCTTGCAAGGATACACTGGCTCAGACTATGCCAGATCTGTCGATGATAGAAAGTCAATTTCAGGATACATATTTCACCTTGAATTTGGACCAATCTTGTAGATCAATAAGAAGAAGATAGTTGTTTCTCTCTCATCCACTAAGGTAGAGTATCACACTACACATGGAGCTGTGTACGAGGTGATATGCTTACATCACATTTTGGATGATATGGGCATTAGTGAAGATAAGCCACCTATCCTTCATTGTAAAAATTAGGGTGTGTTGAATCTTGTGAAGAATATTATTTTTCATGAAAGAACCAAACATAATGTGGTTGAATGTTATTACATTTGAGAGCAAGTCTTAAACCACCACATCTAGTTCCAGTACTACCCAACAGATGCATATATAGCTAATATACTCACCAAATCCCTTAGAAAGGTGAAACTTGAGTTTTTATGGGGTAAATTTGTAAGAATAATGTAATAAGGTGGGGAGGGGGGAGGGGGCGAGGGGGGTGGCGTGGGGCGGGGCAATGTCAGCATAGATAACTATTGATTTATTTTACATTATTTTTAGGTAGTTTAGTGTAACTATTTCTATTTCGTAATATGTATGATTCAGGGAGTTTATGTTTAGTTCCTCCATTCCCAGTAGATAGTTACCATATTTTTGGTAAATTATTTTTTATTTATTCTGCTTTACTCTTTGAATAAATAAAATCAAGTTCTTTTCTTTTGCTCACATGCTTTGCCAAGAAGTACGGATCTCTATCGATGAGCCTTATATGGGAACGTTATTTAGGTGCAAATTTTTACCTTAGATAGTGTGACTAGAAAAGGGACTAGGCTAACCTTACTTCCATAAGAATAGGGCTACGTAGAGATTGTGGTAAAAAAAAATTGTTATTAGTTGGATGGTTAAATCCCTTTATGAAAATATTTTTCATGATTGGGTGTTGCATGAAATATTTCTTCATACAGTTTCTTAAACCAGTGATTCTCTTGGTTTCACCTTTCATTCTTGTTTGGTTGGTTCCCTTGTTCTTCATTCATAATCCTAGCTTGTTTAGGGAACACTTGTATTTGGTGAGGTTCCCCCCAATATGTAATCACTACACTTATTTAGGATCTATTTTTATCATTAACTTTAGGTCTTGGCCCTATTTCGCTTCATTATGGTTGTTTAATGGGATAAAAAGTTATCCTAGGTGGAAAAGCTCATTTAGTGATGTCTTTAAATATTTGACTAGAAGAAGTAGTTATGTGTGCCCTAATAAATAAAATAAGAGACATATTTTTAGTTGCAATTTTTAACACTCTTCAATAAGGGATGAGGACTCTTTGGCTTTGGCTTTGAACCACTCTATTTTGACTCTCATGGGTGATGGGTTTTTTATGGTTTTTGTGTGAAAGGTTTAAAGTTCTCCCTAGACTCCATGTTCGTGTTTGAGGATTATTTTAAAATGTCATAATTTTTAAATTTTATTAAGTTATTCTTCATTAAGGGTTTAGTTTAGCCAAGCCTTCTTCCTAAAATTAATCTTCTTGTTAGGAACAATTGTGGATTCCCTATGGAACCCACCTTTGGTGGTATAGATACCAAGGCCTCCCCTTGTACCTAGGATGGTTTTGAATCTAGGAAAATACTGGGTTGTTTTTATTTAGGGTCCCATTTAAAATCTTCCTAGTTTCTGTATACATCATAAATTGGTCAAGCAACCACACATATCATGTCTTTTCACAATCTTTTTCATAGGAGACTCTGATTGGAGAATACGAGCCTTGTTCACACTATATATGTCTTTTTTTGTTTGTCTTGGTCTTATTTCTTGATTTTTTCATCTTTTTGTTCATTACCAGTCATTTAGAACCTTCTAAATAGTCATTACACCTCATCCAATGAATATTCCCCATGCCAATCCTATTCCCCTAGGTCCCGAGCTTGTAGGATAAGAGTGTTAGAATCAAAAAACAACACCAAACATGAAAGTGTGTAATTTTTGGTGCTCTTATCCATTTGCATTTTGAGCCCCAATGGTCATTTATTTGGCTTAAGAGGTCGCAAACCCTTCTTATCCCTTCCCTTAAGTTTTGTTTATATTTTTGATGTCAACTAACGTGAATAAGCTCCCAAATTCAAAATAAAGAGTCTCATATATAAAGGACTTCAGAAGGCATTTTATATCTGGCACTTACTACTTTGTCACACTAAATAATTAAAACAAGTCAATAGTATAGTTCAAAAATTTTCATCACACATAGATTTGCATGCTTAATCAAGGAAGGGACTTGGAAAAAGTTCATTCTTGCATCTACTATGTGCATTGATTATGCATGTTCCCTAAAGGAGAACTACATTTGATATAAGACCCTAGATTGAAGGTTAATGTAGGCAATGATCAAGACAATACGGGTTTTAGATCATTCGATCATACTTCCCCTAACCTAGTTTTTCCTCTTTTAGGATTTGATGTGTTTGTTGTTTTATGTGTGTAGATAGACCTAGGGTTTGAGAAAAAAATAGGGCATACAATAGCACAGATAGGCAATTGTAAAGAAACAAAGACACCTACAAGACCTAGAAACTAGACCACACCAGAATCCAGAATCAGAATTGAAACAAATAACAGTGCCAGACATTGAAGTGTCCAATTTTTGGTGCTCCTATCCTTTCACCAAATAAAATAAAGATTCAGGTTTAAGACACTTTTCCAATCCTACACAATCATTTTCAACATCTATATCAGCTGTCTTAGTCTATTTTATAATTAAGTCATATTTCTGCTTATTTATTACTATTTTTAGAAAGGTCAAATAGATAAATAGTTAAATAAATTAAGACTGTATTTATTGCTATATTTCATAATAATTTATTAATCCAGACCCTTAACTAAAATATAAATAAAATTGTATTATTTCCAAATAATTTAAATCATTTGGTGAACCCAACTTACTTCAAACAAATCTCAAAACCTTAGATACCCCTAGGGTTTTCTTTCACATTTTAATGCAAAAATGCAATTTCAAAATTATGATTTTTGTATAAATTTTTGTACACTTGTTTTATTCAAATTTATTTTTAGAATTAAAATTATTAAAATAATTTTAAAATTCTAAAACTCCAACCCAAAATCTTACATTTCCAAACTAGGTCCTCAAAACCCAAGCCTTCCTCACAATTTTTAGATAAAATTTTTGAAATTTTTGCAAACTATTTGGAATGTTGAAAATATTTTCAAAATCCATATGTTAGTAGTCATTATTGTATTTATTTTATTAATAGTACTTTTACATACTCTCTTTGGTGAAAGCAATAAAATGGTGACTAAGACACTTCTTCCCTCTCATCCTATAGATAAATTTCTATTTTTTTCTCATAATTATGACAATGAATGGATAAATTTTCAAATTTGCACATTAGCCAAAAAAGAGGAAAATGATTTCATTTACAATGAATATAATTATTATTGTTGTAATGAGGAATATGATGATGCATATGAAAGTGATAGTAAAGAAAAATTAGATGCATTTTCTTCTCTCAAACCTATCTCATTTCTTTCCTCTTCCAAAGAAAATAATTTTGATAAATGGGAAAGTTACTTTTCACCTCATTCTCCTATGCACAATACATCAAATGTAAAAATTATTCATGTAATTTCAAATGAACCTCTCATTGGTGATAATTTTCTTGCATCTAAACCTCTCTCTCTCTCTCTCTCTCTCTCTCTCTCTCTCTCTCTCTCTCTCTCTCTCTCTCTCTCTCTCTAAAAATATAAAAATAGAATCAAATTTACAATGCATAATTCAAATGATCCATCTCATGTTCTTAATTATACTTTTTCATCTCAAACAATGACAAAATAATGTGTAAATGATAACTCTCTTACTCTTAATTTTAATTTTTCAAATGAAAATAATGCATGAAATTCAATCAATGATAACATAAATGCACATAGTATTCCAATTTCACATGATAATTTATTGTATATTAGAAAATAATTAACATCTTCTCTTACCCCTCTCCTTAGAGATAATGGAATTGATAATGAGTATGATAGTGAACATGCAAATGAATATGACAAATGAGAGTGAATATGAAAGTGATACTTCTACTTCTCCTCTTTCAAATTAACAAAATTCTAATTGTGATAATGCATGGAATAATGATGACTATTATGCATATAGTGAAGAAAAAAATTAATATCATGCTTCTAACTCTTCTCTCACTCCTTCTCTCAAACATAATGCATTACAAAATGTTTCTTCTACTTCTATGCATGATTCTATTTCAAATGATACACATGTCAATGATAAAATTACATCTTCTATTCAATTAGAATGTGATTCACTAAATACTAAAGATACCAATGAATCTCCCAAGACACCCCTACTATAGTAGCACTTGTTTCTCACTCTCCATCCAAAGAGAATGGTAGCCCACATCCCTCTACTAAGGTCCAAGTTACCATTCCTCTAAATTTTCAAGTGAGCACACCCCTTCTCTATGATCCAATTGCTAAATGTAGCATTCCCATGGCTCAAATAAATAATCAAATTCAATGTTCAAATGAACTAATTCAAGATACTAATATATCATCCCAAGAGATTGATTTTTTTATTCATGTAGTTTGTGAATTACAACACCAAGTACATCTCCTTACTTTTGAAAACACGGCTTATAAGTCTTGGATGGATGCCAATGACTTGCATGGTAACCCTTTTTAGAAGACATTTGTCAAAGCTTCATTGCCTAAGCACTTCCAGATACCATCATTGCCTCAATTTAATAGAAATAAAAATCCATTCATACACCTTCAAGATTTTCAGAAGGCTTTTCCATCTCATGTGAGTCCTTTGATTCTACTTAAATTATTCTAGTAGACATTAGTGGGTAATGCATAGAATTGGTTCTTTCATCTACTCCCTGTTGGTTCCTTAAACACATATTATGACTTAGAGGAGGAATTTATTAGATATTACATAACAAACATAGGCCCTTGTGTTACATATGAGAAACTTGCTACATTGCATCAAAATTCTATAGATCTAGTTAGTGATTAAATATTATGATTCAAAAATCACATGTTAAGATTGATCGATAAACCAATATATTTATAGATCGAGCATATATTTATTAAGGGGCTTCACCAACCCATCCTAAACATATATTATATTAGATAGATTCCTCTTTTAGGTACTTATGTTATATAGTTTTAGCCTTGGAGAAGAAATTAGGATTGATTGAGTCAGATTCAGATTATCGGCTTACTTTGGATTCCATAGCATTACCTCCATCTACAACTCCTATCACTTAGCATCCACCATGTCCAAAACAAGATATGTGAACATAGATAGAAAAGCAACTAGTTAAGAACAAAGATCCAGTTTCTAGAGCACCACCTATAGTATGCACTACAAAGAACAACAATATGGCACCACTATAGTTTGATTCATAATGGGATATCCTCTATGTCATATTATCATCACTAATAGATATGAAGTTAATCACATTACCTTCCACTCATCACATCAGCTCTTTTGTAACTATCATTGTATCCATGGACACAGAGACAATGATTATTATGGACTCAAGGCCTATATTAATAGATGTGTTGATAAAAACATCATAACATTCACATCGGGGGCACCAAGATATATTCCACCATGGATCCATAGAACTCATTCCTCCATGACTAAGTCATCATAGGACATTCTTTCATAGGAATCATTAGTTACTCATCGTGATAGTAATGCAGTTTCTAGGATAGAGCCTCATAAGAGATGTCCTATCCCACCTACTCAAAGGGTTTAGAGACTAGTACAGTGAGAGCAACCTACATATAGTAGTGTATTTTGTGGATTACATAATTCAGTTCCATATACATATCCAATATAGTCATAGGCACCATAATAGAGTTTTCAAGGTCTTATCTCATGTAGCAACCCATTATGATTAAGATTAGATGATCCCACATCAAAAAGTACTACTCTAGATAGATATTCACTATAGCTAAGTTTTTAGGGACCTATTTCATGTAGAAACTCACTATGATTGAGATTAGACAAGCCCTCATCACAGGTTACAATTCCATCTTGATCTATTACTCAATCATATGCATCACAACAAAGGTCACATGGTGTTATTTCACATAGAAATCCACTACGATTATGGATAGATGAGCCTCCTTCATAACACATCCATTGAGGTTACATCTTACATAGTCTCTATGTATAGCTACAGTTAGTGCATCATAGAAAGCATTAGACATAGGGCATGTTCCTACACATCATGAGCAATATGGCCACTTGTTCAGTTGGCCATTAGGGTTTAGATAGTGATAAGTAGCCATGGGATGATATGAATAGAGTGATATCTTACATCCCCTTATACCAAAAACTAACATTCCTAGTTCCAAATAACCATCCCTAGCCAAACCAAATTATCCAAATCTTGGTCTTACCAATATCCTATTTTGTCAATCTTAAACCAATGCACATTATCAAGTCAATTTGCCAATTATAAAACAACAAAGTTTTTAACTCACATATGATTAAAAATCAAAACAAGCATCACACTTGAACCTATCAAAAACAATCAAATCACATCCCAAATACCATTTTACCAAACATATGCAACCTCAACATCAATGCCAAATCAACTATTTTTAATCAACCATTTACAACAAATATACCAATATACTCCAAATTTCATAACATCATATGTATGAGTCAAAATCAAACAAGTATCCATATATATATATATATATATATATATAACAAGTTTTTAATACATATACACTAGTATTAGGTATAATCAGTCCTGAATGGGCATGAAGACCTCACTCTTAGTCTCACTCTCTCCACCAAAGCTAGTCCCATAATCTACCCTAGCACTCGATGGCCCCACACCTCTTCAAGCTACTGTATGCCTCTTGTAATGACTCTCTTGATCTAGTAGCCAACCTTACTCCTCACACAAGTCCATATATCATCTCTAAATATCTATATACTCATCCATGATCCTCGTACTAATAGATCCAAAATTATGTGGGGGCATCCTATGCCTATCTAGCTCAACTCTTAGCTCATCTCTCTCTCCTACTACCCTAACATATGCAACTATCATTATAGCAACCTATCAAATATATGAGCATGGATATTAATCATGGTTATTTATCACTCTATTAAACCCTCCTCCATCGTATCATCAAGTACATGCCGTGTGAGCTCTTAGAGTGTTGACTCGATTATTGTCTCCTAATAATCATCATCTCCATTTCCTACCCTAGCATGAGCTCTATCCTGATCACCTCCCACTTCATATTTGCATAAATTATGACATTATGTTAGCTATATGATTTGAAATCAAACTAAATCAAAAAATTATACACAGCTCAAATTCCATCACTATTTACCTCCCATCATTTGGATCGACTTAGGATCCTCATACTATGGAACATCCCCTACCTTAATAAGGTACAATAGAGGCCACTGATGCCTAGCCCACCATGTGGTATATGCATATGTGCATCCAATGTCATCCACATCTAGAATATATATGGCCTCATCCCTTGAATCCAAAGGTAATGGTGTGAGTTCAGCCTCAGTAAGTCTCACACAAGATCCTACCTTCATAAACACTCATGCACTCCTCACCCACATCCATGTTATTAGGGGCACATCTTTTGGTACCCCAACATATCTAGTAATGTGATTATACTAAAAGTGCTCATATACTCCACCCCAATGGTCATGTATCCAACAGTTGACCCTCATGTATCATAATTTTACTTCATCCTTTGGCCACCTAGGAAATGCTTTGTATAGCCTCCATATGATGTCATCAGCCACCAATCTATCTAAATCCCACATATAATGGTCCATCTCATGGGGATTAGATAGTCACTGTGCTCTTCCACCACTCCATGAATAGTTGTGGAGGTTCCCACACTACCCTCGATAATCCAATCAACCATGCAACTGCTATGTGATCATAGGCACAATAGTGCACTAAGGTCACTGTGTTCACCCCACCACTAAATGACTCATGTGTAAACATATAGAGATCCCCATATAGGTGGAATAACACAGTCCTCCCCCATGATAATATAGTGCCATATACCTCCACACTGCATGCAATCCTATCCATTTGTATGAAATATATATTCCACCTCCATCTATAACAACAAAAGATGCCAAAAAAATAGCCAACCACTTTTGAAAGATGGAACATTAGACTACATAATGATTGACAGTGGCACATCAATAAAGTATAAAGATTTATGATCAATTACATTAGCACCTATATCATCATGTACCATTAATCATTACCCACTAATGGATAAATGTAGTATATGATACACATCTTCCAGAGTCACAATCAACTCCCTTATAGGAAGATAGAAAGTACATGTATCTACATTCCACCTATTGCATAAGGTAGTTATCAGATATTGATCCCACTGTATTATACCTAGGTCACACACGTGACCCAACCTTGCCCTATCCATAATATATTTCTCATCAGTGGATAGCGGTAGTAGCCTCATTGTATGCATCACCTAACCCCTACAAAAGTCTCTCATCTACACCTCACCCTGCATCACTAGAAACAACACATCTATCAATCAACAATACCAAATTAGAAGCCAAGTTAGAATAAAAGTAAACAACAAAACATCATAGAAAACTTTTGCCTCTTGGACAATAATGATTTAGTAAGGATAACAACACTGGACATGAGCGTTGAACCTTGAAGAAGAGTGTTGGACTATAGGACAGGAGTGTTAGAAATTAAAAAAATACTAAGTTATTCCTAAGCTATCAAAAACACCAAAATAAGCCTAAAAGTTGATAAAAACCAAACATTTGAGCTACTTACCAAGGTCACATTGCCACCATCTTGAACCTGGGACACCAGCTACTCAAAATGGGTCACAACAAGTGCTCATCTCCTTGGCATTTTCTCACTCTAGAGCTCAAAATCTCAATCTAGTCAATGCACAAATGAATCAAGAATCAATCTAATTTCCTATGTTAACCAACTTTTTTCATTCAAAACAAAATACCATTTTACCCATAACTCAAACCCCGTAACTTCATTTTTCAAACCATTTTCTTCTATGAAATCATGATAATGATACCTTTGATATCACTCAAGCTTCACTCTCTTACTACCTTATATACCTACTAAGACAAAAACATTTATATATCTCTCCTATACCTAGACACATACCTTGGTCATTTCCAATCAAAACGTGTTCCACTGTCAATAACATGATCTAATCAATCAAACAACTTTTCAATCTATTCACAACATACCAACCTTATTTCTATTACTATGTCACTAGTCATCACTTTTGGCTTGACCTCATTTATCATAGATTTCATCCCTCTCCCCAAAAGGGGGACATTATTCATATTATTCATATTTCTACACTTACCCAGCATACCCATCCACTCTCATAAGTGGATACACCATGGTTCTTACACATCTAGTATTCAGACCATCAAATTCAACTTAGATTGGTCAAGATATATAGTGACTCAGATTATGTGGGTCACTTAGCATTATTCAAGATATTTAGAGGGATATACCTTTAGTTTAAAGATGCAAATACTATTTAAATACAATGGTTTAGATTATATGGATTCACATTGATTTCAATATAGATACATATAATATTTAGATATAGTGGTTTAGATTATATGGATTCACATCAATTTTGATATAGATACAAACTTAGATACCAAATTTGGGGGCATATACATGCTACACATCTCACACATACAACTTCATACAGCATGACATAGTTATAGAATTAGATAATAAACTATAGGCATAGTGCAAAGCATAGTGTTTTGGTCTCCAATTTTGCACATGAAGCATGGTAAGATATGTCATATCACATGTCGTTATACAAATTACCATATTATGAAAATGCATCACTCACATACTAGATTTGGGGGCATGGCACAAATGTTCATGTTCTTCATCACTCAAGATTATATATATGGAATGGTAAGATATGTCATTATCTTCTTGCACATTAACTAGATTTTTAGATTACACCCAACTATAACTAGGTTGTCACTAGGTTGGATTGCATGACCATCTACAATGGTTGGTCTATTGTATTACATAAACCGAAAATACCTGAGTTTTTACATGATAGAGGATAGTTATTGGTTTTGGGCCTTCGAGCACTTCCTAGTTCCAGTTCAAATATTCAGAGTGGGGGCATGATATATTTTTCTCTTCATAACATACAAATTTTATAGATACATCTAGATTACATGAGTATGTGTAGGATAAAGGACAAACATTAGTTTTGGGCCATCGAGCACTTCTCAGTTTTAGTTCAAATATTTAGAGTGGGAGCATGACATATTTTGCTCTTCACAATATACATATTTTGTACATACATCTAGATTACATGAGTTTGTGTGGGACAGAGGACAAACATTAGTTTTGGCCCTTCGAGCATTCCTCATCTTCAATTAAATTTAGCATAAGGGGTAAACATTGCCCTCCTTCTCTATGATACATGGATTAGGCATTCAGATTCAATACATGGGGCATCCATCCATGGATTCCTTCTCTCTCCAAGCACTATTCAGCTTTCCATCCACTTTCCTAGCTAGGAAGTGAGTTGGACCCTTGCATCACATTCACCTCCACACATGGAGGTTTAGGTATGCATTTTATTCTTCTTTATTTTATTCTAATATTTCATTTCATTACATCACTAGAATAAAAGGGGGGAAAATGTATACATATTAAATTGGTCAAACAACCACATATATCATTTCTTTTCATAGTCTTTTTCACAGGAGACTCTAACTATAAAATATGAGCCTTGTTCGCACTAGCCATGTATTTATTTTACTTATCTTGGTTTTGTTTCTCACTTTCATCACCTTTTTGCTCATTACTAGTCATCTGAAACCTTATAAATATTAATTCTACCTCAATGAGATACTATTCTCCATGCCAATCATATTCCCCTAGGTCTCAAGCCTATAGGATAGAAGTGCTAGAATTGGACAACAATGTTGGACATGAAAATTTTTCATTTTTTGTGCTCTTATCCACTTGTATTTTGAACCCCAACAGTCATTTTTATTCACTTAATAGGTCACAAACCCTTCTTAGCCCCTCCCTTAAGTTTTGTTTATCTTTTTTATGTTAGCTAATGTGAATAAAAATACCAAATTAAAAATAAAGAGTCTCTTGTATAAAGGAACTCATAAGGCATTTTATATCTAGCACTTACTACTTTGGCACACTAAATGATTAAAATCAATCAATTGTATAACTCAAAATTCTACATCACACATAGATTTGCATGTTTGATCAAGGAAGGGCATAGGAATAAGTTCATTCTTATATCTACTATGAACGTTCCCTAAGGGAGAACTACATTTGATCTGAGACCCTAGCTTGAGAGTTAATGTAGGTAGCAATCAAAATAATTGAGGTTCTAGATCATGTGATCATACTTCCTCTAACCCAATTTTTCTTATTTTGGCATTTTATGTGTTTATTGTTTTGTGTGTGTAGATAGACCTAGGGTTTGAGAAGAAAATAGGTCATATAGTGGCATAGACAACTAATCATGGAGAAACAAAGACACCTATAGGACTCAAAAACTAGACTACACTAAAATCCAAAATCATAAATTGAAATAGACAATAGAACCAAAATTGGATTACATCATCAGACACCAAAGTGTCCACTTTTTTATGCTCCTGTCCTTTCATCGAATGAAATCAAGATTTAGGTTTGTGACACTTTTCCAGTCCTACATAGTCATTTTTAGCCTTTGTATCAGTCGTCTCAATCTATTTTCTAGCTAAGTCATATTTCTTCTTATTTATTACTATTTTTTAAAAGGTCAAAAAGATAAATAGTTAAATAAATTAAGACTATATTTATTGCTATATTTTGTACTAATTTATTAATCCATACCCTTAACTAAAATAAGAATAAAACTCTATTATTCTCAAATAAGTTAAATCAAATTGCAATGTTCTCTCACTTTATCCTTATAAATGCTTTATTGGATGCGCGTCATGTTGGGGACCCCACAGGGATTTTATCTATTCATAATCTTTAGAGACCTAGGACTCTATTTATATGCAAGTTAGTTCTCGATCCTACCAAAATCAATTTATTAGTGCTTGGGGGACCCTGATGATTTTATTGAGACTTAGGTCATTATCTCCATTATCCCTAGTTGGTTTTTAGTCTTGTTAAAAATGGTAGGTTCCCACACTAGTCAAAAGTGGTTCACTCTTTCCATTGCCATTTATTTTTTTGGCTATTCTTTCTTAGGTTTGGGTCCCCTGAGGGATCCAAAATGTTCTTTTAGAGACTTGGGCCTCTCTCTTCATTAGTCTAGGTATATTTTTGGTCTAATTAAAATTGGTTGGTTTTTGCACTAGTCAAAATCAATAGTTTCTCTCTCCACTATTTTGCTTTCTTATTTTGGGTCCTTTTAATTCTTTTCAACACTATTTATTCTTTCTGCATGTCCCTTTTTATTTTACTAGTTTAGATACTTCCTCTTATATCTTTTGAATGTTAGAGAGACCCTATCAGACTTCAAAATAAACTCATAACTAGTAGGATCACTCCTGCATACCATTACCATCACATTTGAGATATTTATAGAGAATAAATAATAAAAAAATTACACAATAGTCTCTCAATGTATTATATTCAAAATCTCAGTGTGGGTCTCTAAAATGATCAAGTCAAAAAGTACATGGGAGTGCCTATTAAATAGTCAAGGTAGGTTGTTTCATGTAATAAATGATTATTTCATGAACAATCTATAAAACAAGTGTTTTTATTATTATTGTGCACTCAATAAATACATGCACAAAATATAATAACATCTCCAATAGTAAATTAAAAAACTCTTAATTAAAACTTATACCCTTTACTCCAACACTCTCCCTTAAGCATAGAATAGGGAGTGACAAAAGAGAAAATAAAGAGATTAAATGGGTCCTAATAATTAGCCCTGATCAGGTACCCATGTATAAATCACACTGAAATACAATGTGTCCTTATAGTAACCAATCCACATGGATGATGAATCACTGTAACTGCCAAGTCAAATATAAAATAGTAATCTTTAGGAGGCTAACTGTATAAAAAAACACTGATCTCAAAACACTGGAAAAAAAGAGTCACCAAGGATGAAATGTAATGTATCACCAAAGGTGCCAAAAAACTAGTAACAATAACTAAAGTCAAGAGAGCAAGAAACATATACTGCAAGGTGTCTCAAGAAAGCAAATGGCTCAATACTCAAACATAATACTAAAAGGGTGGACTAGATGGAATGAATGCCATCGATTAAAAATGCACTTAGTGGACTTGAAAGTCTCAATAAAACTCAAATCTACATGAGTGGTCTAGATCTAGTACTTGATCAAAAAAAAATTGACACTGGAATTCACTAGAATAGTTCTTAAAAAAAGAGACTATCATAGATGTTGATAGTGTAAAATATTTTACCAAATGAATTTTATCTACTATTAGAAGATGTGGTGCACCAAGGATTAACAAAGAACATGACAACTGAAGAAGCAGGATTTGCACCATATCCCCCCACTCCATACTACTAACTAGGTGGAGTGATGTATAAAAAAGGTATGTATGAGTGGACTAAATCCACTACACAAGTACTAACACACTGACATTGTATTCACCAGAATAACTACTCTCCAAAAGGAGATCATGATTCACAACAAATTTGAAGGAGACTGTCAACCATCAAAAAAAAATTGTAGATACAAAATAATCATCTCTCAATAAAATAGCCTAGTGGTGATGGGATAGTCAACAACTTAAGAGTAATGTGCTCAATATAGAGCATATAAACATGAAGAAAAAGTTTCATGACTCTTAGTGTGACTACAAATAAAGGTCCCATACAACAAAAAACACTAGATGATCTATAAAACCTAGAATGCTATCAATCTGTAGAAGATGCCATTAAGAACAAGAGAGTTGATCATAAAATAAAGGAGTAATGTGTGACACAAAATCATACTAAAGAATGTAGGATGTCGGGCTCTACCAAAAATGCATCTTTGAGTACAAAAGTGGTACAAAAAAAATACAAGCACACAAAGGGACATCGAACTCTATCAAAAAATGCATTCGTAAATGAAATGAATACAACATATGACAAGTACAATAAAAACAACCCCTAAAAAATAAAGTTAATCAAAAAATACATTTGTTTTCTTGCAATAGAGTCTGACTTTGTGCCAGATTAGACTTGACCCTCCACCTTTGACAAATGAATTTTAAGTAGTGGTATCCCAAAAACAAAAAGTAGCCTAAAAATATCCTTCAAATAACAATAATTCCACCTTTAAAAAAGTCACCCTTGAGAAAGAATTTTACCACCTTCAAAATGTATAGCACCCACAATAATAGATTCCACTTAAAAAATGAAATCTACCACCAAACAAAATTAAAGATCCCTTAAAAAATAATCACCACTTTGGTTTTACCCCTTGACTTCCCACTCTTGAAAAGCTTGAGAGGATTATTCTTTCTACTACACACCATTCCATAATTTCATTAAACAATATTTGAGAAGTGAGAATATATTTTTGAATTTTAAAATAATGTAAAAGTCAAAACATAAATGAAATCATGTGAACAAACCTACAGTTGAGATAATGTAGGCTGAGCAGAGTAAATGACACTGAAAAAAGATTGGTGGCTAAGCCATGTGGAGATAGTTAGGTGGACTATCTAAGAGGACTGTGTTGTGACGAACGCTGAGGTAGAAGAATAATTGAGTTGGTAGCTTCAGTTTTTAGATCTACACAATCTGTCAATGGAGTAATGGTGTAAAATATCCATCACAATCATTGATAGTGCCTAATTTCCATCATTTTCATCTTATTTAATGCTAAAAAACAAACAAAGGCCGTGTAGTTGAATGCTTGGTGGTGGTTCAGATGATCATGATGATGGTTTACAACTCACAATCTAATGGTAAGGGTCAGGCCATGGAAGATAATCGAGCTATGGGCCATGTTGTAGGAGTTCTAAAAGCACATCGACTATTTGTGTGATCATAAGACACCCTTATCAAAAAACTATTCAGAGACCATTCTCCACAATGCACACAAGAGCAATATGTCTCAAAATCCACACTAGATTCCACCGCTGAACAGGACATGTGGCTCGAGATGAAGATTCTGTGTGTAATGTGAAGATATATGTGGCAATGTCAAGGAAGGTGAGGCTCAATTATGAGTTGTAGATAGTTGGCAGATGGCACGTAGACTGGTGGGCTACTGTTATTCCATAGAAAGAACAGTCGGCGTAGAGAGTGAGTTGTAGCTAGTGGATAAATCCAAGATTATCTTTCTTGTATGGACGTGGCCAACTAAAAACCTTAGATAAAATCAACACCAATTTCCAACTCATTAATTTGATCAAACATAATACATAATATGGCTGGATTAAAGTACAATATTATCATTTCTAAAAATGTTGTCAAAGAGTCATATGGCCTCAAAACAAATCCTTTGTGAACCATTGTATCACACTGTGGTAAGACAGAGGACTCATTGGCAAACAAGGATAATACAAATTCGTGACCAATGCATTGTGTACAGATGATCTATAGTTTTGATCTAATTTCAAAGACTCCTCAACTTGTCATTTTAGAAAAGAAGTCACCGAATACATAATAAATTACGAATACACAATAATACAAGTCATCGGCCAGTAAAACAAAGATCCATAACACCGATGTAAAAAAACAATCAGACTCCTCCAAACATGTGTAGAAACTATGTTAAGGCTATATCAAATGCAAAAACTGTTCTAATTCATAGTTTACATAAACCGACGAAAAAAACCAATAATGCAAAATTGTTTGGAGAAGCAAAGCATCAATTGTTCCAATAACATGGTCATACAGTGGGTAAGTCAGGCCCTTTCAATCATCGAGGCAATGCATGGACCACCAATGAAATGGAAAGACAATAATAACCAGTGTAAATTGAACAGAGACACAAAATACTACGTTGTAGTTGCTAGAGTTGCTTTGATACTATGTCAGAGTTCTGAATGAACTTATAATAAGCAGGATCACTCTTGCATATCATTACCACAATATTTGAGATATTTATAGAGAATAAACAATAAATAATTTTCAAAATAGTCTCTCAATATATATTCACAATTTTAAAGTGGGTCTCCACAATGATCAATTCAAAAAATACATGGGAGAGCCTATTAAATAAGTAAGGTAGGTTGTTTCGTGCAATACATTATTTTTATATGAATAACTTATAAAACAAAAGTTTCTATTATTATTGTGCACTGAACAAATATATGCACAAAATATAATAACATCTCTAACAATAAACAAACAACTCCCAATTCAAACTTTTACTCTTTATTCTAATAGTCCCAAATCCCCTGATTTGTTCAAGCTAAATTCCACACTAATCAAAGGTGTGCTTATCTTAATTCGAACAATGATTAAAAAATAAAATAAAAAATTATATTATTTAAAACAAGTGCACATTTACTGTGATACAAATTACCATTATGCATACTACATTAAGTATATACACTCTACAAAGTTTCATTTCTATTTGAACATATTAAAATATATACACTAAAAGTATTCTACATATATACATATAATACAAAAAATATAACTAATATATATTTTTATTGTTTAATTTTTTATTTTTTATTTTACTCTTATAATCTTATTTTATTTATATTATTAGTGGCAATTATTTAAATTGTGATATCCATTTTTTTTATAATTTACACCCATGTTCATATGTTATAGCATGGTGGACACTATCGTAAATAAGATTGAAACATATAAACAAAACCTAATTGTATAATATTTTAACAAATAAATAATACATGTTTTTCAAATATTTATTTGATCTTTCACCATCACTTTTTTATCTAATGATGGAAGTGTTGGTTATCTAAAATGTAAAATGTTTATGAAAAAGTGTGGTATGCTAATTTTTTATTCGCTCATAATGTTTGGTGTTGTTAATATTATCTCATCTATGTGTTTATTTTTTACTATGCGTGTTTCATGTTTTCCAATATTTAATATGGTAAAAAAAAAATTGTAAGACCAAAAATAATAACTTTGATTATTGGTTTATTAAAATATGACATTTCAAGCCATGTTGAATAAATCAATATTAATAATGATAAATTTAATTCTAAACATAATCATGATTTTTCACTTTTTAGTTATTCAAATTCATCGATAAAAAAGCATACTATATATTATTATATTTAATAAAAGATATAAATATTTAATAACACAACAAACTTAATAATTAATTAGAACTTGTAATGTGTTTGACATAATCATTTGAAACTTAATTGTATTATATATAGTCAAATTATTACGTATTATATTATATTATATCTCAAAATAAATACATAACTATACATCAATTCAACCATCATAAATTAATTTTAATTGTAAAAAATAATTTTAAAATATCATTAAAAATAGTATTGATAATTAAAATATTTAAAATAAAATATAAATATACAAATACATTCAAAAATTTAAAATCAATTATGTAAGATATATCATTCCTTATAGAAACCATTATACCTTTATGATAATTATTTGTCATATTTTCTACATAAGAGACAAATCCTTTATGTAATTTATTTTTTATTAACAAAACACAAATTTTTAATTTAAATGATTGATTAAAATTAAAACAATTAACTATTTATTCACCACATTAAAAAGCTATGAACACTCATATTATATATTTTTAAAAATGATTCAATTCAATTAATGGAAAAGTATCAAATAACTTTATTCAACTTTTAAAAATAAAATACATATAGCTATATAAAATAGTTCTTTGAAATTACTTAAAAAAAATACATGTGATAAAAGTTTACTTTGAAATCAAATAAATTTTATTGTATTCAATATATCAAATTAAATATTTTTATAATCATTACATTTAAAAATTTAATTTTACACGAATAACCCTAATGTTATGTGTTAATATGGGTTCCCTTCCTTGTGATTATTATAAAAAATATAAGATTTTTTTTTAAAAAAAATTAGATAGATGATTACTCATGGAGGTCATTTGGGTAAATGACTAAAATACACGCATAAAAATCCTAAAAAAATTAATATAATTAAAATTACTCATAAAATCCTTCAATTTAACATTAAAATACATGATTGAATTGTCATTGGGTGAATATCACATTGGTGATAAATACAATACAAACTTAATTTATTAAACACTACACTCACTAGAAGCTTTATCAATGGGAAAAGAGGTTAGAGGGTGAGAAGGCTAAAGTGGTGAATTACAATCATCATTATTCTTGATCCTAACAAATGCTTATATTGGTAGTGTACTAAATTAGTTCCAATTTCTTTGTGATTATCAATAAAATTAAATTAGTAAAAAAAAATTATTTGGATAAATTACTACTCATGGAGGTCATTTTGGTAAATGACTAAAATAAAGTCGAGTAAAAATCCCACCATAATTAATATCTAATTGAAATCACTTGTGAAAGACTTCAACTTAACATAAAATATATCATTGATTTATCCTTGGGTTAATCCCACATTGGTAATAATTACAAGACAAGGATGATTTATTAGGAACTACATTGATTAAAGCTTTTGCCAATAGAAAAAAAGGACCATAGGGTGAGTAGCATGAAGTAGTGAATTACATTCATTATTCCTCCCTTATTAAAAAATACTTACATTAGATGTGTGCTCAAGTGGGTCCCCTTGCTTTATGATTATCACCAAAAATACATGAATATAAAATATCATTTGGATAAATTAATACTCAGGGAGTTCAACTGGGTAAATGACTAAAACACACGAGTAATAATCTCACAAAATTAATATCTAATTAAAATTACTCATAAAAGCCTCCAACTTAACATTAAATTTCATGATTGGATTGTCATTGGGTTAATCCCACATTAGTAATAATTATAATAAATGTATGATTTATTATGCACTACACTAACCATAAGCTATGCTAATGGAGAAAGAAATTAAAATGTAAGAAGCTCGAAGTGATGAATTACATTCATGATTCCTCCCTCTACTAATAAATGCTTACAATGGGTCCCATTGCATTGTGATTATCACCAGAAATACATGATTAAAAAATATTATTTGGATGAATGACTACCCATGGAGGCCATTTGGGTAAATAATTAAAACACACATGAGTAAAAATCCCACCAACCAAAATTAATTAAAATTACTTGTGGAAGCCTTCAACCTAACATTAAAATATATAATTGGGTTTTCATTGGATTAATACAAATTGGTAATATTTATAAGACATTATTTTTTGGGCACTACACTCACATAATCTTTCCCAACAAGGAAAGAGGATAGAGGGTGAAAAGCCCAAATTAGTGAATTACATTCATCATTCTTCCCCCTACTAAAAAATATTTGTAGTGGTTGTCTGCTAAAGTGAGTCCCCTTGCCTTGTGACTATTTGAAAAAAATGAGTAAAATATGCCATTTGGATAAATGACTATTCATGGAAGTCATTTGGATAAAGGACTAAAACCCACTTGATTAAAAGATGTTTTAATCATGTATTTCCCACACATCACCAACATTGCATTTTTTCCTCAATTCACACATCTAATATGGATTCCTTTTGTAATCAAATATAAGATAATAAATTAAAGATGTCACCACCCTTAAAGCTAAAAATCTATTCGTAATGGGTGTAGGTCATGTAAATCCAATAATTACCCTAAAGATAGGGCATGTTTATGATATGGAAACTATAGTGTATGATATCACTTGAAATACCTTATTTTTGCTACTCATCACCATTGACATTTAATTTCTCAAGGTGTCAATATATTAGTAGCATAAACGAACATAAGATATAATATAGTCTTTGGTGAGTTGGGTATGTGGTGATGGGTTTCAAGTTACCAACAAAACTTAATTAAAATATTTTTTTGGCAGTATATTGATGTAAATGGTTTTAGTGCCAATGGTGCCAAAAGTATACACCCTAAAATGCAATTCAACTTTAAATGATGAGGTTTAAATGTGTTAGGGAAGTGGTGTGTGTGTGTGTGTGTGTGTGTGTGTGTGTGTGTGTGTGTGTGTGTGTGTGTGACACTAATATATTTATATTATTTTTTATTTGATAAGGTTAAGGTCATGGGTTTTGAAGATCCCAAAAACTTAATACAAAGGATAGAAATATGTGATGTTTACACACAAATGGGATTCCTCTACTAGTGGCAATGGGTTAAGCAAAATAGACACAAGAACAAAAAGCCAAAAAACAAAAAATGAGCTAAACCAGATAGAGGTACAAACATACCACAATTAACCAAGAAACAACCAAGGATGCTTTAGTGAAGCATCTGTCAATCTTTCGTAAAATCATTGGAAAATAGAATCCAACAAGAATTTTTACATAATTAAAACCAAGGGATTTTTTCCAAATTTTCATCAGGCTTCCACTTCATTTTTGCCTTCAATAACTATATTTCATGAATCTCCTTGGAGTCCCTACAAGTGAGGAGGTTCAGCTCAAAGTCCCCTTAAGTGGAGGGACATACAAGAGGTTTAACCACTTCCTTTTTTACTTGTTTTACTTTTTTGAAATGTTTTTCCATCCTTGAATTCTACAACAACACAGACCTAGGATTTGTATTTCATTGTTGGGTCCTCAATTTATACCCTAGACAATTCCATTTCTAGGTTCCTTTGAGATGGGATAGATGAAGTGGAGGGGACTACCAATTTCATAGCATTCCTTGGAGAGATTAAATCCTTTAAAAATACATCTTTAGAATGAGGGGGACATTTATAGTCCTTAATATCCTTCAAAGGTGACAAAGAGTCATCACTATCAAAATCATCTGAATCATTTTTAGCAATCACCTATAGGTGTTCAAGGAGGGAATATTTTCACCAAGAGAAATACTTCTTTTTCCTAAGGAATCTATAGTTTTTGGTCAAATGACCTATATTGAAATAACTACAATAGTGAAATAGAAATCATTCATAGTCCAAGAGTTGGAACCAAGAGTGGTCCCCAACTTGTAAAGTGATAGTTTCAGGATGATTCTTGGAAGTCAATATTCACTAGACTCTTGGCAAAAGTAGTGTGGTAGACATGACCAATATCTGGTTACATTTATAGATACTCACCCAATGATTCACCAATAGCCTTCAGGATGGATTCGATCCAAAACTAAAGAGTTAGATGAGGTAAGTGAACCTAAATAGGTTTTACATTAAGTGGTTCAATGAGGGGATTGAAGGAAGGGGGCCATTATTTGATGACCAAGGGATGGTGATTCAAGTACCATAATTAGTTTTGAATCTTTGCCTTGTCTTCAATATTATGAAATAAAATAAGAAAGAAATATTTTACAAAAGGGTAAATATCAAGATCATTAGACAGGAGGGGTTGATAATTTTTTGAGATCCAAGCATGTGTCTCTTGAGGTTTTGGCTAGTAGTCTACAAATTTGCAAATGATACCTAGGGATGAGAAGAAATATTTTGATTTGATCACTTGTTTGGACTCCTCATCAAATTTCACAACAAGGTTAGAAGATGTAGGTTTGAGAAATTATGGATCTTCTTTTGGAGATATCTTATGTGATACCACCTTTGTTAAAGATAAATTATTCAAACTTATAGAGTCCACCATAGCTTCTATCGCCATAATGTCTAGACCTCTATAGATAATAGAGGAGAAAAGTGGGGAGTGGCCAACCTACCCAGGGGAACCATTTATAGCTCTAGATCTAGTCAAGGCTTCTTTTTTGCATCACATTTTGCTTGTAGATCTAATAATCCACATCTTCTATAACATTTTTCTACATAGAATTAGTGTTCTATACAATAACTATCTTTCACATAAAAATAATCTCCTACATAGTTCTAGTCTTCTCCATAACATCATTCTTCTACACATCATTGGCCTTATACCTAGAATCATGCCTAGAATCACTAGATACAAGGGAGCTTCTACCATGAGTGGGAAGTGGAGCAGGAGAATGCACTTCAAAACAATTAGTTTTTACATGTCTAAAATAGCCAGAGGAACTATTTATAGTTCTATATCTGATCGAGGCTTCCTTCCACATCATATTATGCTTGTAGATCTGATCATTTGTGTCTTCTACAACATTATTCCACATAGAATCAAGGTTCTACATAGTGTTCATCAGGCCTAGAATCAGTCTTTTGCATAATGTCAGTCCTATTCACAATGTCAGTCTTCTGCATAACATCAACCTTTTTACCATAATCACCAGATACAAGGGAGTTTATGCCATTAGTGGGAAACGGAGGGGGAGAAGGCATTTTTAAAATTATAACTCAAAATCCACATAATATATTGTTAATAATATACTTTATTTTAATATATAAATATTTGTATTTGTGTATAATTATAATATATTATATTATGAAATATATTTTGAAAGATTTTTTGGGTAACTATTTAAGTTTCATTTATGGATTATATTCCAATTTTAAGGGTATGATGTGGACACCCCTACTACTTGATAATTAAACCTACCAACTCTCCTTTCCACCTAGGATTGATTTCCCATCGACCACCTTTTCTTTCAGTCAGTGACTCCTCTACCATAACAATCACATTGTAACATGAATGATGATCCCTTATTCACCCATATGGCATGCACTTTGTAAAATCTTTAGTACTCACTTCAACCACAATGAAAACAATAATACAAACTTCAAAACCTCAATTTATTGCCCTTACATCAATGAAATTGCATTGTTGATTCAATTTTCACATCGAACGTGGATTCCTTCCATAATCAAATAAATAGTCAATAAAAGATGCCACCACTTTGCAAGATACAAACTAATTTATAATGGGTGTAGGTCATGAAAATCTAACAATTTACTTAAATTTGGATCATGTTTATGATATGGGCTCTATAGTGTACAATATCACTTGAAATTCCCTATCATTACTCCTCATCATCATTGACATGTAATTTCTTGAGGTCTCAATATATTGACAGCATAGACAAACTTAAGCTACAATATAGACTTTGGTGAGATGGGGTCGGTGGTGATGGGTTTTAATTAATTCAAAATAATTAATTAAAAAAAAAGTTTTCTAGTCATATATTTATGTGTGTATCAGTGTCAGTGGTGTCAAAAGTATATGCTCCAAAATGCAATGCAATTTTTGAGGATGAGCTAAGGAAGATGTCAAATGTGTGTGTGTGTGTGTGTGTGTGTGTGTGTGTGTGTGTGTGTATTATAACCTATATTTTTCATGAAATTTTTGGTAAGTGTTTTCTTTACATCTGTGGAGTATATTCCCATTTTAAGTGTACAATGTAGACATCCCCTACTATTGACATGTTAAACATTGCCAACCCTAGTGTCAAATTAAACATCACAAACAAAAATTATGAACTTCATAACCTCAATGCATTGCCCCCACATCTGCATCATTATATTGTTGATTCAATCCACTCATCGAGCGCTGACTATTTTCGTAATTAAATAGAAAATAGTCAATAAAGGAAGACACCAATGCCCTGAAGTCAAGGCATGTGTATGATATGGGCTCTCTGGTGTATGATCTCACATGAAATAATCTATCATTTCCCCTGGTCATTATCCCTAAACTCATTTTGAAATCTTTCACCAGTTGCAAATTATGTGTCATCTTATTGTAATTTCTCAAAAAATTTGATATAGTTAAATATTATTATTATGATATTAATATAAATAAATCATCTTGTAGTAATAATATTTAACTATATATAATATGTATAGTTAATAATAAATAATATTAATATATAATATATTATTATAAATATTAATAATATATATTATATATAATATTTTTTACTATATTATATCATATTATTATAATATAGTGTACTAATATATTATATATTATTGTAAAAATTACTAATATATATTATATATTGGAATATATGTACTATAGTATATACTATGATAATATTCTAAGGTAATAATATATTATATTTTATACTTAATGAGTGTAAATCGTAGAAATGTGAATTCACTCTACGACATATATGTTTTTTTATTTATAATTTTCTACCTGTCGATAGCATCCCCCCCTGTGGCTCCATGGCACAGAATAATGGATCTCTTAGATTTGCCTACAATGCAAGAGTCCAGTGAACCTTTTCCCTTGCCATTAACCTATCGTAAAGTTGCGGCTTCAACTATTTTCTTGTTTTAGTTTGGTTTGTTATTAAATAACTGATATATAATACATCATCTTATGTGATGATAATTATAAAAAATGCATTATTATATTTATACATATAATAAATTTATATTAATAAATAATACAATATAGAATGTGCTATAATAATATATATATTATATAATTGAAATATATATAACATAAATGATTTATTAAATATTTATTTATTTTTAAAAGATATATTATATATTTATCAATTATATTATATTATTTGTGGACCCTAGCTAATACAAACAATTATTTAGCTACGCATCACAAGTTCATCGAAAATGGAAAGATGTGTAAAGGTTAGAATTATAATTGATCTGTCACCAAAGATATCTGCCACAGAGCCATGAAATGAACTGGTGTCCTCGTCAGAGCATTGTACGCTATTTGTTGAAGGTCATCACGAAACATAAAAATATATTTAAAGTCTTTTTCTCCCTTTTACACCTATATTAATGCGTTCGATTTTGCAATCATTTATGTTAGAGCGCAATTCGAACCAACAATTTTGTGGACCCAACTGGAAGCAGCAAGCATCACACCTCTGAGAACAGTGTATTCTTTTGTTCTCTCTACTATTCACAGACACAAAAAATTGCTATTGTACATTTATTTTTCTAATATTCTCTCAAGTTTGAGATTTTATTGATGCACGTAAATGGTAGTGCCATATACATGAAGAAAAACAATAACTAGCGTAATAATATTTTTGCATAATTTATAAGTATGTGTTTTGAGCTTTGTCGTATATATTTAGGAAATTTTCCATTTTCTATATATTTTAATACATTGCGTAGTATTAAGCTCACAAATCTAAAACGAGTTTCCATTTGAAGGATTATTAAGCTCAAAAATTCAAAATAACAGATCTTTTACGGTGAAAGCAGATGGAGTAGCAGCATGAAGATACAAAAGCAATTGTTAATAATTTTAAAATCAATCTCAGAGCCATGTAGAATATGATCAAGGACGGAATACGTATGGCTTCGTGGTCATATGGATCCTTAAGGCAGGGTCGCATGCTTTCATTAAACAGTGCTTCAGCGTTCAGGGGAATATGGCCACGGGGCTAGTGGGAACTAGGGTTTTCAACAGAAATGTCATTTTCTCCCGCCTCGTGCACGGGAAGGCTATGCAGCAATGGGCAAATAGAATGTCTAGATTTAGGGATCATTTTCCCACTTTTCAGAAGTCTCATTCCAAGCACGTGAGTCCAACGCGACCGTGGCTCTGCACGAATATGACCGGGATTAGAACTGGCCAAAAAGAAGCTGAAGGCAATGGTGAATGCGCTACAGGATCAAAAACGTATCTAATGCCTCCTCAGACCTCCCCTGGTTCTTCGATCATAGCCATGACGATCCCTGAATTGCCTCTCACCTGCTTGTCTGTCTCCCATTCTTTCAATCCTTTTTTGCTCCAATGCAGCCTATCAACGTCACACACAGCTAGGGAGTGACAAAGAGAATCAGCTGACAAGTAGTAAACAAAAGCGACACTGACAATGTCGTTGTCCTTCTATATTCATACGTGTAGATAAGACCTTTCGTTCATACGTGCCAATTTTCGATCGGTGGAAAAACATTTTAATGTTTTAGATAGAATGTGAGACGAATCTTTTGCATACTCTCCCATATAGAAAGCCTCTGGCGTAACAACATGATCCGTAAAATCCAAAAAGATAATTCACTAACCGATAATATTGTGGGTGCAATTAGAAGCTACACCCCTTAGCCTTCGTTGGGAGAATTAAGGTAGCCTTTGAATCACTCACAGGCTTGTTATGACTGCTTGTGTGATTGTAAAAATAAATACAAATAAATAATTATAATTTTCTTTATACATTTTTTTAAAAATTGTGGATTTTGAAGTCATAAATTTCAAGAGTTAAAAATAATAAAGTTAAAAGTCATATAAAATGAACTTATAAAGAGATTAAAATTTAATTAAAGGTATAGAAAATAAACGTTTTTGGAGAATACTTTAAATAAGCTCAAAAGTTTGAAATTTAAACATCAATTAATCAAATCCTTATGCTTTCCAAAACCATAGGTGGTTGGTGCTGCACCACTGCTTTCATCATCCCACCGACTCTCTTCAACATGGTCTCTTGGCATTATCTGATATATATTTTGAAATGTATTATTTTTGTGGCAAACATGGTGAGAGGCTAGTAGCAACCATAGAACACACAACCATATGGTTAAAAAATATATTTAAACACCCACCTCTAAAAAGATGATATGGCCATAAATTATTCACACATCTACTATGTATTATCACCTTCTTCCAACTTGTTCACACCTTTTTATGTGTTATCAATCTTATTCAACTTGTCTTTCTTCTAAATATCAATTACTTATGTGATCAAATGTCATCATCTTATCATCATGACATTTAGTTTGGTGTTATTTTTCTAATTTAATAATTTACATTATGTAGTAATTGTCCATATTATTAGAGGGTTTACAATGACAAATTAAATAATTCATCACTTTTTTGAAATATAATTTTATGAAAAGCTTTTGTGTTATGTAGCACACTTATTATTCTATTTTTTTAATGAAATAGAGTTTAGAAACAGAGCTTGCTTATATATATATATATATATATATATATATATATATATATATATATATATATAGGGTTGACAAGACCTTAACCCAATTTTAATGAAACCAGAAAAGGATAAACAAACCACGAACCTGTAACATAAATAAAATGAGCTCAAGGAAAAGTAGGATCATTTGAGAAACAAACAAACAAAGCCACTAATTGGCCTCTAAAGAGATAACAAAAATAATAAAACATTCACAACATCATCCATCAATTTGTGAGAAAATAATCCATAAGGTTATTCGTCGTACCCTTTTTTCCTATCTTATTTTTACAACCTACCACAAACCATGATCAATGTCCTCCATAACAATTCGCTTGTTTAGATTTTGAATTTTTGAGATCCAGTTTAAAACCAACTCTTTATATGAGTCTGAATTCTTAGATGCATGTGCTCTCTTAACTCCCCCTACTAAATTTTTCAAAGACATATTCTAGAAACTAAATAATTCATCATTTTTTTGATATATAATTTTATGAAAGGCTTCTATATTGTGTGGCACACTTATATTCTATTTTTTTTATGAAGTAGAGGTCTTATATGTATGCACATATACATATACATGTTTGTGTGTGTAGACACACACACACACACACACACACACACACACACACACACACACACGGGATTGATGGGACCCTTACCTAATTTTAATGAAATAGGAAAAGGATGAACAAATTATGAAGCTACAAACATAAAGTAAATGATCTCAAGGAAAATTAGGATCATCTAAGAAATAAAAAAACACCCTAAAACCATCACAGAGTTAGGGGAAGGAACCAATAAGATCAGAACAAACAAACAAAGCCACCAACTAACTACTAACAAGATAACAAAAACAATAAAAACATCCACAACATCATCCATCAACTTTTGGGAAAATAATCTATAAGATTATTCATCTTACCCTTTTTTTCCTTCTTATTTTTTAGATCCTACCATAAACCTTGATCAAAGTCAAACACAACAATCTTCTTGTCTTGATTTTGAATTTTTGAGATTGATTTTAAAACCAACTCTATATCTAAGTTTGAATTCTTAGACGCATGCCCTCTCTTCAATCCCCCTGCTAGGTTTTTCAAAGACATATTCTAGACCATTTATATGGTCTCTTAAGAAGGTCCACATCCTTCAATAGGTAAAAATTACCCACCTTTATTTCCCTACCAACTCGATGCTTTCCTTGGAATCTTTATTTTAAAAAATATCTTCAGTCACTGACATTAGATCTGGAATGCTCCATCTGCTAGAATTTGGATTCACCCCCTTTTTATTAGTCAATTGAGATTGTCCCTAAGGGAAATAAGCATGAATATAACCTAGTAATCTATAATTAAGAGATCTAAAAGTGATATTTTTGTAATCTATATTTTAAATGTGTTGAGATTGACCTATTTGAGGATAATTTTATTCAGTAATACCTTACTAAAATCAATCTCCATAAATATATGCTCATAAGTGAATAATATTAATTCATCTCTCTCTCTTTTTCATTTGTTATGAATGTGCCCAAAGCATTTCCTCTATCCTTAGATGCATGTGAAAAATGTAGAGGTAAATTTGCTATCTGAACCCACATTATCATCTTCATAACTGAGAGAGAGAGTTAGGGTCAAACACCAAAAATTGAGTAATGAATACCTCACAATACCCCAAAATTGAGATATGTTTGATCATGGAAAGGAAAATCAAATAATAGTTTATAAAAAAGGGATATCTCAAATTCTTTTGTCCATGTCTTGAAAATCCATTGATATAATGCAACTATTGAAGGCCATAAACCATTAAATTTAAAAATTAATCCATATTTGGATAAAGTCAGATGATAGTCATCCACTACCTTACTTGAAAGCTTCATTGATGTTACCTCAATCATTTTTTCTAGAATGTAGGCATGAGGGAGAGGGATAGACTTCTTAAAATTAGATTTTGAAGAAGTATTTTTAATTACTTCTGTAAAATTTGATGGTTTGGAGGAGGACACTTGTTTTGTCCCTTCCACACCTCCCCACAATCTTAAAACCATAACAATTTTTGAATCCTTTCCTAAATTATATATTGATAGGGGACAAATGTCTTAGATTTTTTTGCCCTAATACAATAGACATTGTGAATCCCCTAGGAAGCCTAAGGAAATATCTAAAACCTAACTAAACATAACACTAAATCTATTGCCTCCACCCATACTCATTTAGTTTTCCCTAATAAATATCACACAATGATTTAGTGCCCTAACATTTTCACTAGTGTACTCTTGTTTAATAAAATATCATTAGAACTAATGCTTTTTCACTTTTTGTCAAACAATTTGTTTACATTCTCTAGATGTAGGATTTGGTGATGGAGGCTCTGTCCCCTCTTTTCATATTCCCATCATGAAAAAAATGTGAGGCTTCATCGAAATTACCATTTTATAAAGATACATTAACCATTATAGTCCAAGAGATATATTGGTGGACAGTGAATTCATAAAAAAGTTCAAATATTTTATCTACATGGCCATTGAGGTCATACATATTGATCATAGTATTCTTGTGGACCTACATATTTTGGTGTCTTTTGTCAAAAATATGGAGAGCATATTCCATGTGAACGCTACAATCATACCCCACTAGCATTGTATTCCTTGAAAGCATGATCTATTGAGGATTTTTTCAAATACTTTGCATATGTCCTCCTAGACATTGGATTTAGCACACATTTATAGTAGAGTGTTTACCATAATGTAGAATATACTTATCAATAGAGTATGATGAAGATCTATAGCTTATATGAGTGTTACACATGCTGGGGGAACATTAAATAACGTGAGCATATTGAACCTCAAAATTTAATTTACCTCTACATTTATTTGAAAAGCAAAATGACCTCTTCATAATGACCATGGCAAACAATTCTATGAGCTCTTTTCCTAGTAGGAAGCAAATGTGGCATGTTCTTTGTAGTTTCTTCACAAAATATGTTAAAAATAATATACTAAATCAAAAACACTACCATGGTTTGCCACTATTGATATGTTTTCCATGATGACACTCATTCACTTTCTAGTGTTTTTACCTTCATCTTCTAAAACTCTCAAAATAGAGCTTATATTATTAATGTAAATATATCAACATTTACAATACTATTTATAAAAAAGTTGGTGGTAAGGGAGCACACCACAATGACACAATAGGCCCAGCCTAGGAAACAAAATCAAGGCTAGAGCCAAGAATCATGAAAAAAAACTAAGCCAAGCCTAGAAAAGATACAATACATCAAAAAAGTGTAATTAAGCATTAGTAGAAAACATACCAATAGAGAAGTGATCATGATCAAGAGGGTCACCAAATATAGATTCCAAATGATCTTTCCCTTCAACAATAGGGTCCCATCCATAATTAGAGCCATATTGGTCACCTTCTTGTACTTCATTATCTTGGCTAGAGTGATGGGGTGAAATTTATAAAGTGAGCTTGGGGAAACCTTTATTTGATAGTAGTTTAGAGCCACCCTAATAACTCCTAGGTGATTAACTCCACCTCCAATCGTCTATAAGATATAAATAGGTCCACCCATAAGCTTGTAGAGGATGAAGTGGAAAAGTGTCCAAAACTCCATGTAGGGCTAGGGTGGGAGAGTGGTGTTGTGGTGGAGAACTAGTAGCATGGTTATGAGAATGATGGAGATATTCGCTATGATGAGGGCCATTATAGGGAGGACCAATTCAACTTCTTGATGGTGTATTTTGAGGTGGGGATGGTGTCACACAATTAACATTGTAGGGAGCATCATCCTAGTGATGAAGTAACTACTGAAAATGATCAAGATCCATAACCACTTTGTTAGTTTGCACTTATATCTAAAAAATCATAGTAAAAATAACCATAGCCTTATTATAAACAGAAAAGTGAATGTTAACAGAGACATTGGAGAATAAATCTAAATTATTTTATTTTTATATCCAAAGTAAAATTTCTACTCTAAAAACACCCCAAACTTGGGTGAGTTGAGGGGGAACTTTTTGATTGTCACATACGAGTGTGTGAAACCAACTGAAGGGCATTGGGTGGAAATGCCTAAAAAATCATGTATCCAAATCTAGGTACTTTGGGCCTTAGGGAAAACCCATAAAAGGTGGATGATAGTCTTTAGCTGCTTGTAGAGTGGGAATCAGGGATACAAAACCCCTAATTGAATTAACCTTATGCTTATATGTATCCCTTGATGAAGCAAAAACCAAGCAAAATGAGCCAATTAGGTTTAACACACCTAGACCAAATAGTCTAAAAACATTCCTCCAAAATTGTGAGGGGGACTAGATATTTCAATGGCCATTAATCTTGTCAACCATAAGGAGATGTGGTAAAATATATTCATAACATTTTTAGGTAGTTTAATTCTAGAAATGGGTTTCAACATACCATTTCCAATATTTACACCAAGGGAGGGAAGAATAGACCATGATTTTATGAAGAAGTAATACTGGAGCATATTCCATAATCCTTTCATAAGATTCTTTGTCTATAGAGGAAAGTTTGTATTTAACTTTGAATTTATCTCAGGGGAAGCAAAAGCCAGTGCTTTTTAGAAAACTAGTCTTGCACAGTATGAATTTACCTTTGAAATAATTTATGGGATTGAATATAAGGTACCTCTACAAGAGGAGCTTCATGTAATTTAATGATATGGGACCACATTAGGGAGTGATGATTAATGGAGAGTCCATATCTAAACCCAAAGTCATTTCATGATATCAAAGGTTTAGATTTTTCCTAAGATTTTTAGATACTTTTTTATCACAAATGTCTCCACAACATTAACATGGGTAACAATAGTAGGGAGGTTATAAAAACCAAGACCTTTCCATATAGTAGCAAGTCCCAACTTTTATACCAAATGGCAAAGGCAAACGATGATTACAACAATTGAAAATAGCAATTTCTTTTGACCTTGACCTGTTATCGGTGATGCACAATAGAGGGGAAAAAATGATGGCAGAATGAAATATCATGAGACCTTGAAGGATTATTTTCCTTCAATGGCACAAATAATCCATTTAACATAGAGAGCCTTACCTTGATGAGATACATCTATCAATCCCATACCACCCACCTCCTAGGACAAACATCAATATTCCCAAGCCACCATTTGAAAACCATTGATAGTGGAGGGTTGGCCATATGAAACCTGTAAACTTATTTTTTCAATTTTTTAGACTGACTACTGGGAAGGCAACCAATAGGAAGAATAATACACATGGGTGGCCACAAACACTTTATAACAAATTTAGAATTTACTAGCCAGAGATAAGGGTTTAGTGATCCAATAAAATAACCTTTTTTCCACCCTGTCCACCATATATTGTTAAAGTCTATATGGGGAGGTTTAGAAGGAAAAAAGGATACCTAAAAACTTAAAATTTTGATTATGTTGGATAAAATTCCACTTAGATCGGGTCAATCAAGGATATGTGGGGAAGAAAGATTGTATTAACACTAGATTTTATGCTATTGGATGGAAGATCTAGAAACAAGACAAAAAATATCAAGACAAAGTATGGCATTGAAAATATTAGCTTCATCCTAAATGAAACTAAAAAAGAATCATCCATAGATTTCCCATTAATAAGTTACAATGGATATTTAGCAGCCAAAAATATACCATAGACAAGACCTTGATATTAGGCATTGGCAAGAATAAAGTTAAAACCTTTAACATCAAGAACATAAGGATCCAAAGATAAAAGGAAACCCCACCTTATGGATATTAAAATACCGAACTGCTCTAAGCTAATCTATTAATGGAAATAAATACTGAAGCTTTATAAAAAAACATAGGAATGTATTATTATAAGGTTGTCCTAAATCCTAGAACTTGAAACATAGCCAAAAATAATGGTCACTCTATACGATTAGATGATTTTTGAAGTTAATTTTAATAAACATGTCCTTATGTTTGGAGTCTAGACCCCATTCCATGCCCTCCCATAGATAAATAACATTATCCAATATATATTTGCCTTGGATGACCCATGTCTAATTGGGTTAAATAATCAAAGGAAGAAGGTGGTAAATCTGAAGTGTTAAATCTTTCACGAGAATATTTAATGAGACATTAAGAACAGTGATAGACCTCAAATTACATATTAATTTAAGGTTGTCAAATTTTGGGATGAATTTGATGTGCCATTTTTTAATACTTGGGCCCAAGGTCAATCTGTGAAAGGCTTTAAGATAGACTTGATTCAAATAAGGTCCAATAGTGTCCCACATTTTTTTTAAAAATTCACAAGGAAAGATATTACAACCAAGAGCTTCTCCATTGGAATTTTAAATAAATGCATCATATAAATCATCAATAGATATTTATATATCATATTCAACCCTTTGAGTATGAGCGACTTTGCTCAAAACAACTGAAAATAATTGGTTAAGAGCTTTTTATCTCTCTAGTGAAGGTTCTTGTGTTGTTAAAAAATATTGGTAATGTTTAGAAAAAACTATGACCATATTGGGTGTTTCAGTGAGGTTATGACCATTCTATTGGATGGATTTGATCTACTAGGAAAGAGTTTGGGATTTAAGAATTTGAGAAAATATTTGAAAACTCTATCCCCCACTTTGTGTGTGGTGCAAACATGCTTGAATTTGAGCTCTTCAAGCATTTTACATGTATGTAATTTGGATCCTTTAGCTCAATCCAACCACCTACACTTTCATAATTTTATTTAAGAGGTTGTGCTTGAGCATATCCACCACATGGATCTGCTCTGATGAGGTGGTAGAATAAGAGTGTCATTGTATCTTGGCTAGCTAGTAGCCATAGATCTAGATTAATCTAATCATCCAATTGAGTGTATCAACCCACCATTGAATCTATTTGGGCTACTGATTAGGTTGGGGAACCAAGTTCCAAACCCACTTAATGTGGGTTATGGTGGGACAGTGGTCTAGCAGGGCCATATTAAAAAAAATGAGTTTTCTTTTTTAACTATCAAATAATATAGAAGCTGATAAGTGAATGGTGAAAAAGGATAAAATTTGGAAAGGATTTTACCGATAGAGAAAATCTATTATTGAAGGAAAAGTATAATTGAGTGAATAGCATAGCCTAATCAAGTTTTTTTAGCGTGAAATCATATTCACTACAAATTTTGGTCTAAGTGTACCAAACTTCAGACATGGGATGACGACTAGTGTTGGTCCCAAAAAATCCAAATTTATTTCTTATGAAAATCATGCCTCTCTTTTATCGGTGGTCCATATCATTGGTAGAATGTTAATATTGTATGTAGGATGTTCCACCATATTGAAGTCACTACATATAACCCAGTGGGTGTTAGGTAATGAATTTTCAATCCATCACCAGATAGTCATCCTTTCATGTGAATTATTTGAGCCATAAACATTAAAGATGCCATAAGAGTGGTTCTCAATATTGAAAAGAACCCAAATGACAAGATGTAAATGATCACATCTAGAATTTACAAAGTGTGGCTTCCATTTCAGAAAATAACTTTCATAAGGCCACCATGACCTGGATCATGATTGTTTATCAACACTAAACTATCAAACCAAATTATTTTGTTGATAGTTTAGAGAAGGAAACTCATCCCCTTAATTTCCTACAAGTAAATAATGTCGATATTTGTAAATATTTTCCAAAAATATCTCACCACGTACTTATAAAATGAGTATGTAAGCCCCAAACATTCCACGAGTAATAATTCATGGATGGGTGTCAAGAGACATATCCTCGAAATCAAGCCTTACAAGGGCTTCATATCTATTCTTACGGAATTTCTCATTGTTGTAAAGAAAAAAATTCCTGATAATGATCAACCTAGTTGGCTAGCAACTTGACCACATCACCTCATCCATATATTCTCAAGGAGAGGGACTATGAGAGCAAGCCGCAAATTCTTGGGAGGGACTGCACGAACACTTGTTTATGCTTGAACAGAATAAAATGTGTGGTGGGAGAGCAAAGCTATTAGGATAAAAATTCATAGAAACTTGATAATTGGCCAAAACATTTAGGGCCCTATGAGTATTGTAAAAAATGGGCTTTTGTCATTTCCACCTTAGAATGAGTGTGCTCCTCAACAAGTTAATGGCTAGTTGGAAACTGCCTAGCAAGTTAAGTTGTATGCATAGGTGCCTATGGCACATAACTTGAAGATGCTTTGTTACTCATCATAAGAGCCTGATGAACACATGCCCTATATTATGTTTGTTTTCATTCCCTGACATTTTTCCACCCATCTTCCCAAGTATTTTTGGGGGTATTAGAAGTGGGCTTGGGAGTTCCCCTCTTACAAGGTAAATACAATGGCAAGTCCTTGATCTTGTGATTTATGGCTTGAAAATGAAAAAAAATTGTTGGTAAATTTGATATAGATGACCCATTGTGAGTGTTAGAGACTCTCCAAATTGAATCTCAACAAACTCTTTGAAATCCTTCAATGAATCCACTTCAATGCAGACCCATTTTTGAGGCCAAACAAAATATAATCTCATCAATCACCATATTTTTACCTTTACACTTAGCCTCCAACAAGCCGTTTTGCTTGGTTTTGGGGTTCAATCCTTTGAGAAATTAAAGACATCATGCTACTTCATCCAACTTCTGTACACAGGATGTGGAATTTTTCCTCTAGTCGAGACTTTACCAACCCCTGCCTCTGTGTTTTTCTTAATTTCCTCAGACATCTTGGTGTCACATGATTGAGATTGTTTCCATTTGTCCCCACTTCTCAACCCTGTATTTTTGGCATCCTACCATATGTAAGCGATAAATTAACTCCTAGAACAGGTCCCCCTTTTCGGGGGATACTGAAATTAAACAAAAGGAAAATAACTTCTTGATGCAAAGGAAAAGCCCATTTACCCATTTGAGCTTCTTCGACATAATTTTCTAGTGAAATTAAAAAGTCAAAAAACAAACTCACGGAAACATGGTGTCTGAAGTGATTTGAAAATACAAAGTCGTAGGCAAACATGGTTTTATGCCTACCTTCAAACGTAAAGAATTTCATTACTTGCTTGATCACTTCATCAAAAGAATGGAGAAACTAGTCTCAAAGATATCCCCCTCTAACTCAATGAGTTGCTCATCTCCCTCCATAAGATTAGCCTTATCATTATTATTGTCCGTGTTCATAGACTAGTAATATTTTAAACCATTAATATTCATGCCAGTCACATGTCCAATAATCTCCTCTGAAATTTCTATGCACACACATCGCATTTGAACCCCTATGATATACCAACTTTTGGCAAATTCAATCGATAAATGAGGGCCGTAGCCTTGAATCTTCTGAATAAAAATGAAAACATCATTTTACTGTATGTATCCCCACAATTCTGTCTTCTTATTCAAAGTCTCCACTGAGGACGACACCACTCTACATAAGTCTCCTCCCTGAGCATGGTGTGTGTATTACAGTATCATACATATAAAGATATAAATCCTCGCTCTTTACATTCAAGTGGCCGCTTATTACTTGGACAGAGGAAAGCAGAGATGAATACCAATGTATGTGGGTGGGGAATTCATTAAGCAAATTATCAATTTATAAATTCGCTGGAAATAAATCTATAAATGCAACTACACCTGAAAATATATGGTGAAGATAAAAATCCACGTAGCCTCTCTCCATTAAAGTTCTATCTATTTTACTCTCACACCGTACATTTCCATACATTTCCACAACCGCGTATCCCGCTCAGCCAAATAATGTATTCAGGGAATATTAAGAAAACCTTAAAAAAACACTAAAACAAAAGTATGTTTTTAAGTGTCTATATTTCAATCAAAAATAAATAAAATCTATGAATGGTGTTAGAAGAATTATAATTAATGTTTAAAGAAATTAAGAATGAATTATTTATATATTATTTATTATAATTAAAATAAATATACAACAAAAGTAGGTCGTGAAATAATTCGTAAAAAATATTATAATAAATAAATTATAATTGATGCTGAAAGAAATTAATAATGAACAAAATATATCAACAGTGAGATTTTCCTCTGCATAATTTCAAAGGATTTTGATTAGCCGTGCCACCTTTTATTAAAATATATATTATACTAACAGTTACACGAAAGGTGCAAATGATGTTGAACTAGATTGGAACCTCTTAATTAGAAATTAAGACCTTTCCCACCATACGGGGACTTTGGTCTAATGTTAAAAAGTGTTGACATGTAAGTTTGCTATACAACAAAACAAATCCGTCTCAATGAAGCCTTCAAGATATGCTAATGATTATCACTAAGTGGCATATAGCATATTGAATACAACTCTCAAATCCTTCATTGAGTGGAATATCTTGACCTATATCTAAGAGGCGTTCAAAATAAATAATCCATAATAAAAACTAAGAATGCAAACCACAATTGATATAGACATATTTTATTCAAGATATATAAATTTATAATGAAAAAAATGCTATCCATAATTGATATAGGTTAAATAAAGACAAATGAAGCCTTTAAGATATGTCTATCATCATTACTAAGTTAAGTGAACATATGGATACTGTGCTCCACTATTATATAATTGATTATTTCATATAACTTGGAATTTTATTGAAAGGTACAAGGTTTATTGTACTAAATGTTATGGTAAATTAATTGATATGTTGTATCAAATTAGATTATTTATTATTTTCTTCATATTGAATGTGATTGATAAGTATTGACTTGATTTATATGAATTAATATTACAAACAACACCAACAGATACTTGAGAACACTAAAATTGGGAGAGACAAAATATTATTGATTATTCTTATACAGTGTCACATTACATACACTTGTAACATTTTATTTTTTTAAAGATATATTAAAAATTTAAATGAAACTAAAATATTATATCAATACTCAGAGATAGGAGATAATTCACAATAGTAGGGTAAATACACATAATCACTACATATTATAGTTATGGAGAGTAAATGCAAATTAAGATGTTCATTACAAACATATTGTAGTCAAATACATTTCGAAGCATGCATCAAAATCATTAAATATTGATGTGTCTTGTAAACATTATAAATCATGATGAATTAACAACAAGAATGTATATGAAACTTTTAACTGAAATAATAGCAAAAAGAGACATTGCGGTACAAGAAACGTGTCACATACCATTAGAGCTTTTGTTAGTATAGAATAGTAAAATATTTATCAATTTGAATATTCCATGTGAAGTGTTTCAACCCAATAAAAAAAAAGATAAAATTGATAATGATGAACATACAATGTCTTTCATTGATGGATACAAGAATAGGCCTTTTCAAATAAATGGATTGATTTTTATATATTTCGATGACTAATGTGATGTATATTTCATCTAAAATTTTATTAAAATTTTATATTATATGTTAAATAAATATGTGATATGTACATATACTACTAGTAAACTTATTGTAAATAAATTTATGTAAAAACTATTGAGAAATATCATTTTTGAGGTACATATATATTATATTATATTTTTTATATAAGTAGAATAGGTTCCTCCAGAATGATATTTCTCAATATCTTTTACATAGATTTATCTATGATGATGATGATGATGATGATGATGATGATGATGATGATGATGATGATGATGATGATGATATGTGGGTGAGTTGGTAAAGTGAATTGATTGCTTTAAGCATCATCTAAAGTCAAATCTCAAAATGATATCAGAGGTTGGTTGTGACCATTGATGGTATTCTTGGGTCAATTATGACCATTTGTTGGTATTCTCAATCCATTTGTGATAATTTTGGTACTTGTGATAGATGATCACTTAGACATATGGACACCTGATTGTGTCTTAGATTGGTTGGAGCTTCGGTCAAAAGAGAATAGGGTAATGATCCCACCAAAACCAATATTATAATAATAATAATAATAATAATAATAATAATAATAATAATAATAATAAGTAGTAGTAGTAGTAGTAGAAGAAGTTGATGTCGCCCTATCTTAGACGAGAAAGGATCATCCATCATCTCCATCTAGATCTTAAAAGAGGCGCATGTGCGCACGCGCGCACACTCTCTCTCTCTCTCTCTCTCTCTCTCTCTCTCTCTCTCTCTTACACACACACACACACACACACACACACACACACACATCTATTTTTATTATTACTATATTATACTATACTACATTATATTATGTATATTGAAGTATCATAATTTATCTTATAGTTTTTTTTTGTCTATGTTACAAATTGTATTGATAGATGTGACATGTTATTGAATTTTAAATGTATATTTTTCTAGGGTTTATCAAATCTGTTACTTGAAATATCTTATCATTACTCTTCATCATCATCACCTAGATCACCTTAAAATCTTTCATCACTTATATATTTTGTCTGGTCTTGCTCTTTCCCACCATATCACTACTACTCAAATTAATTGTAAAATGAGACATCTCTTTCCTTTAAAATGGACTATTATGTACTATGAAGGAACACAAAACCTCATTTTTTATTGTCACTTATATGAAATATATTAAATTATATTTACATACCACATCATATTAAAAAAAATAAAATGAAATCAATAATCATAAATTTCAAAGAAGTATAACTACCATAAATTTATTTTACATATTTTAGAGGCTAATGTATTTCATAATTGATGTAGAACTTTCCCATAAAAGCAAGTATTTTACTCCCGAAGTTATATCGTTTCTGACTGAATCTCTGGCATAATATGAGAACAACTCTTTCTTGGTGCCCGTCGGCTGCCGTAGGGAGGATTTTATTTATAAATAACTATTTAAAAGAAAATATGACTAAATGCGTTCTCCTCACTATCCAAACAGAGAGTATTTACAGGCTACTTTCAATACCTAATCGAGATTAAACATCATAATAATAATTAAAAAAAACAAGATAAACAATGTAAGCATGACCTGAGCAATCATAAATTATCCTTTAACAAATCTGCGATAGTTTCTTAGCGACATGGTAGGTATGGGCGGAATTGGCAAAACCTAAACACAGAGTGTAAGTCTTGCCGATCCGGCAATACCTACTAAGCCGTTAAGAAGAGTAATAAAAACTGGAAGAGGTCATCCACTTTGCTGTTGCTTGAGCGCAGACACGGAAGGTTGCGTTGCCCAATGCCCTTTATATAAGGGAAACGAAAAACAACCCTAATTAGGGCTCCAGGTTTAACACCGAGAATTGGATCCAGACTTTGTGCGCAGCGTCACGCGGTTGGCGTTTTGTTATTTATCATGGTGTGTCACGCATCTTCCCTGATGAAGCGTGAAATTCGTGGAGGGTAGTCAACACTCAAAGGCAATCTCTTTTGTTTTATTTTTTGGAATTTTGTAACAAACATATGATAGTTTCCATTCCTTTATCACACTAAAACTACTTTTGCATCCAATATACATGGTTGCCTTGAAACCAATAAAAATATCTACGTAATTTAACTATTAAATATTGTGTATGTTTATAAATTAATCTCTCAAGCACAATCTTTGGTTCTGTACTATCTCTACTCAATAATTTTGGAAAATGATTCATTCCTTCTTTAAAGGGCCTTTATACTAGAATTTTTCACATAATACATATTCATATTTAAAAAAATTTGGTGTTTTCTTAAATATTCAAGTATATATAACTTTCAAACCAAAATTCTGTTTTCATTAGGGAAAGGAAAAAAAAAAAATGCTGGTTTTAATCATAGAGATTTGGGGGAAAAAAATATCTTGATACTAAAAGCATTTTTGTGCTAACTCTATGTGTAATAGATTCAAGTAAAAATTGAAAATGTGGCTTTGGAGGTTGAGAACGTATATAGCTTAATCGACTATTGAGCCAATGCTCCATGTAAGGAAAGCATAGTTCCTCTCGACTCCCTATAACATACCTCTATTAGGTGAGGACAATGTGAAAGGAAATGTGGTAGTTCTTGGTGTCAATCTCATATCCACTCTATGTTTTTGACACCACCTTGATTAAATTCACTGATGTGATGTCATGGATGGTTGTACTATATATTGAGACCAAGAGTTTATGGGTAGTTTAAGAGCATGTTCATCACCAACTAGAGGTACAACTTAGCTATGGCAGAAAGTAGAATGAAACAACAAATAGATCAACACAAGTGAGAAATACATGTTGAAGTAAGAAATTGGTTTTTTAACTTGCATCCATTTAACAAAATGTATATGAATTAACAAAGGAAGGATTACAAACTCTCATTGAAGTATTATGGTACTTATCAAACATTACATAAAATTGGATGTGTGGCCTATGATGCATTTAAATTAGTCAGTTAAAGTACACTTCATATTTCGCATATTATGTCTAAAAAAATTCATTGTTCAAAAGATTCCAAGCTTTAAATAGTTACCAAATCTTGATGAAGAGGAAAGACTCATATTGGAACCTAAAAAATTTATTGAGACATGCATTAATATGTTGTGAATGACTGTGATTGAAAATTATATTGTCAAGTGGAAAAGATTGTACAATGAATATATGATATAGGAAGATGAAAACCTCTATTCCTTAAGATTTGTCCAAAAGAAAGATTCTTGTAATTTTCTAAAGTTTTGTATAGGAGGCCATATAAGGTTCCCAAAAAGAGGAATGGTACATGAGTAGCAACTAGTAGCTTGTAAAAAATTTAAAACTTTCCTAATAAGGAGAGTGTTTATAAATCCAATAACCAATATGTTCTCAACCCTTTGAGATACATATTTCCACAAATCAAAGGGAGTGGATTTAAAATAAAAATTAATGTTGAATAAATTGAATAACTGACTAAGCTAAATCCAATGCCCATTTTATTTATGCAACTATGTGGGAAAATGGGAGAAATATTACCTATAACATTGAGTTTTCCTTTATTTAATAGAATATTCTAAGATAAATAGAACACATCAAGAAATTCCATGGAATTGGAGATGTAATAATCCTCTACATCCAATGCGATAAAGGAATATTCAATAAAATGCATATTGACCCTTATGCTTTTGAGATTTTAGCAATGTAATACTTTTAACTAGCCCTCTAAAGGCATAGTCTAGTAACAAAAAATTGAACCCTTCAATAAGCAACACATATAGATAAGGAGAAAGTGTACACACTAGAACAATATAATGATACAACCCAAACCACTTATATTGGACACCATTTATGGTGATACAAGTACCAACATATTGAAAAATATTTTTATAAGTACTAAAAAATCTAGATCTAAACCTAGAGCCTCAATCATTGCCAAGATTAAAATCTATTAATGTTTATCATATTATTTTTCAAGGTCATATTTGATGAATATTTCATTGTGATAAGATGTTATATCCCATTCCATTCTTTCTAAACAAAAAAAATTACTTCAAGGATATATTTATTATGAATAAATCCATTTTTATTAGGGTGAACATTAAAAAGTAGTAGGTACCTAATCCTAAGATCAAGAGATTTAGAAAGGATTTAAAAGAAAAATTATGAAGAGTGATAGGTTTACAAATTTCAATAAGCTCTAGTTTCCTTAATTAACAAAGTTTCCTAGATTGTCGATTTTAACAACTTCAAGGTATAATTTATGTAAAAATGCCTCCATAATATCCCACAAATCATGATATATAAATAACATGTGAATACATCAATTCTATGAAATTTATCAACATTAATTTACATTAAAACCACCTAGAGATCCTTAATGGAAATTTGGTTATCATAAGCCACATGTTGTCCTTAAATGAGCTTACAAGGAACCACTTGAAGGTATTAGGAAAAAAAATTTATAGCTCAGGAGTGAAAGGTTGAGTAGAAAATACTCCATGGTATTGGGAGACAAAATATTCCAAGATATTAGGAAAGAGTGTGAGTCAAGTAGGCACTTATTTTATAAATTTGACATGATCAACCAATTTCCAAAAATAGATTAGAGTGAAGAACTCATTTTAAGATCTATCTCTTATTTTTACCCAGTGCATATGCATTCCAATCCAACCTCCCCGTACTTGATAGTGCTCCTACATATTGAGCTTGTGATTCCATAAAAAATCTATATATTACAAATACTCATTGAAATGAGTTTTATTTAATTCCTATGGAACCTATGTAAATTATGAGTGTGAAGCATCATGAGCATTATGATGGAAGATAGTTACTTTCATATCATACATGCATAAAAAGGTATATAGCTAATTGATGGCATTATCTCATGCCACTGTAGTCATCTAAAATCTATATAAGGCCTAGGGGAAGAGTTCTAACTTATAATCATATGCTTCTTTGTCCACAAATGATGTGGGTAAGTAATATGAAAATAGAATTGTGACTTGATGTTCCAGACTTGGGGTAGATCCTTTCAACGTCAAACCTGATCAAAATTTGGTATGAAAGTAGAACATATAGGATGGCCAATATGATTCAGTTAAATTTATTGTAAAATTTAACAATATTCTTCTTTATAAATAAATTTATATCTAATATTTTTAACACATTAGCAAAATTTAAACCATGTAAACCCTTTTGAAGTAAAAAGGAGGTGGTGATTGTGGTTGGTATGTGACAAACTAAGCTTATTAAGAATATATAACCATGCCTCTCTTTCTTTGGTGTACCACCACATTGGTAGTATCCCTTTTTGTCTTTTCTAGACTTAATCATTTTGAAATACTAACATAAAATATAATTGGCATTAGGGAGGGAATTAGTTGGCCATTTCAAAAATGATGCCCTCTCAAAAACATCATTGGAAGCATAAATGTTGGTAATACTAAATAAATAACCATTATAGTAAAAGAGGGTCCACAAAACCTAATATGTGGAGTATGAACACCATGAAACAATATTTTGTGATAAAGCTAATGATATTAATTTAATTTTACCCTCAAGACCACTCTAATGCTCATACATTTGGTAAACATTAGCTATATAAATTGTTCTAGGACTATGGTGTTGATTGTAAATCTAAAAATTCAAACTTCTTGTAAATAGAGAATTTTATTATTTATAAATAATTGAAACATATTTGTTAATATATACTTTTGAGTTTGGTTAAAATAGCCTCATAAATAATAAGAGTACATAATCATTAATTAACATCAATGTGCATGTCAATCTCCTCATCATCCATCACTAAAAGTGAAAAATTATTAGCAAGACTTGATTGATGGCTATCTTTCAAAAAGTTAATTAAATGGAATTTTTATAATTTATCTTTATTATACTAACCATATTTGGTTGAAGGGAAGGGGTTGTGTTCTAGGTGATATACCACTTTATAATCAAACAAAATGATATTATTTGTTGTGCTCAATTATTTATCCTCAATAAGGTGTTTTGTTAATTTAGAAAAAAATATTTGGCTTTAAGAAAATAAAATAAAAATCTTATCTCACATAGTGGATAATAGGTAAATAATTATGTTGTATGATTTAGACTAGTTGATTAGTAGATGATGTTGAATAGCTTTTGGGTTTATACATAGTAGCTAGAGCCTCTTATACTGTGAAATATTACTAGTTATTCCTTTTACTGGGCATAATTTTCCATTTATTAGAGAACATTTTCACATATTTATTTGGCTCGAGAGATGTTTTGGATGGTGGAGTAGGTCTTGAGTTGGTCATCAAAGGGAATTTTCAAAATTTATTGTTACATAGATTGGTAATAAAATCATGTGTTAGGCACATTAATTTATAATATACACTACATGAAATTTTTTTTACATACATATACATATATATATATATATATATATATATATATATATATATATATATATATATATCAATAGTCTCTCAAAATTATTTATACAATTAAATTTCAATGCAAATGACATTTTGGTCTTTCCACTCAAAACATGGCTTGATCAATCCCTATAAACCATCATATTGGTTGAAAATGAAGATAATAGAATAAAGACATATAATAAAAAAAATATAGGTGAAAACATGCAAAAAGGTATAAATAAGAATGTCATTTGAACAAATGATATACTGCCCCACTTTGATGTGCATGTGTGTGATACATGTGTGCTTAAAATTAAAAATAAAATGAAAATGTGATATTGCATACTACTTGAGCAATGGAAGGATAAATAATATTTAATTCTTGACTAGGATGCACCCACACTAAGCGATCAACAAATTAAATATACCTAAATGCAAAGATAACTACTAATAAGTAGCCAATGTCCTAGAGAAATTGATATTTCTGGAGTTATGTGAACCATGATGTCATTGTTGGGTACTGACATGAGACAGTGAAATCTAGGCATGTACTAGTTTTGAAGGAAACTATAAAACCTAAAGGATTTTGAGATAAAACCTTAAAACTAAAGGATTTTTAGAGAAAATATTAAAAAATTTAGACCACTTCTATAAGAGGGAGTAAGAAAAAATAATGTTTCTTGGTAAAATCATAACTCATTAAAATTTGAACATTGGTGTACAATATCTAAATAGATTCCCCCATTTTGAGGTGATAAATATGTACTTTTTATTTCATATCACTATTATAAAAATAAAGAGCCATGTATCTCATGTTACCCTAAAAAATAATTAAATCTATTAATACCTTTGAAAGAGCACTACAAACATGTGTATGCAACTATATAAATATATCATCGTGTAAATCTCAATAGTAATATATGAATTTTAAGAGAATGAGATAAATAAATGTGAGGGAAAATAATATGTTTCACTATAATAAACACAAGACAAAAATTATATGTTTATGTAAAATAATATAGAATGGATTCCATCATGTAAATTTCATCGATTTCCCTAATAGTAATATACATATATAGTATAACAAAGGGAATAAGAATAGATGGTCAAAGGGTATACCTCAGTAATACCTAAATAAGAGGGATACGTATGTGTCTATAATATAGGAGTATACCCAATTATTTACAAGATTTGACAATGAACATATAAAATATGATATTGACAATATCAATATATATAGGGAGGACAATGTTTTATTTTGATATAATCAATGATGGAATAATAGAAACATGGGTGTATCTATATATGTGTGCATAAAATAATATCAATTAAATTAATAGAGTAGATAAATGGGTTTGATTCCAATAAAATAAATGCAATGGTTGTAATAGTCCAAGGACGTGTCATTATAATGCCCCAAATGTCACATGTAATGTTGATCTAGGAGAAAAACATGACCACATGATGAACAATAGTACACTCATAACATGACTAATTTAGAATCGATGTGATAATATGGAATATGTTACAACATAAGATATAATCAGTGAAACATGTGAGGAAGTGGGTGTGATTACAAAGAGGAAATATATAGGTATAAATATAATCCATAAATCTCATATGGATATTATTCCATCAAATGTAATAAGCATCATTTATAGTATGGAGAGTGTAATATCAATATATTATTAATATTTCATCAACAACATAATATGTAATTAGTATAAAAAACTCATAAATAATATAAATCTATAAATACCCCTAAAGTCAATTTATAGGTATAAAAGTCTATGAATGATAAATATATATAGTAAATGTTGGTATAACAGGGCTAATGTGTTGTACCAAATGACAAGATATAGAAATTAATATAAAAAGGGCTAAGGAAAATGACATTCCCATTTATAAATGTGTAACTAATAGGGTGAGATATACAAATGAAACATAGAAATAATATTAGTATAGTCAAATTACATAACCCAAGTAGCAGTATACATGGTATAGGTGTTAGTACCAAGAATAAGATATCACATAGTATAGGAAATAAAAACACATAAAATCATGTAACTATACATATTATATATAATAATCCATAAATCAATGATATTGACCCAATGCAATGAGTATAAGAGCCTTTGTGGACAATACTACACAAGACATCAATCTGAAACATGTTCCAACACACACAAGTTAAAGTTCACATAAGATAACATGGAAGAAAACATGTTATATATCTATGTATTTATCATACATAGTGACACAATGTATACATCAAAGTAATACGATACACAAGATGTAAAAAATAACTATATATATATATATATATATATATATATATATATATATATATATATATATATATATAATCAATCAAAAGTAGGAAATATATAACATGAGATTTATAAAAATGATGCCATCAATATAAGCATGCCTCCACTGTAATATTTCCCCTAGGTGTGGGTGTAAATGTAGCCATAAAAAATTTGTAATTACATGATAAAACATAACATGTCCATAGCTTATGTAAAAAAATCATGTATAATAGATTTGATACTATCCTAGTGATAAAGTCAACATTTATATGTCACACAGAGTAGCAAAGTCACCTATAAATCCCATGTCCAGTTTTAGATTCATATGATAATAATAATGTGTGTCGTATTATTCCATTTTTCTTTATGTTTATTGTTCTTGCTTGCTTAATTATTTATTTTATTTTTCGGTTCATGTTTTTATCTTTAAGGTAAACTTAAATATTTTATTTTGTTAAAAATTTAATATGCGTAAACTCCGAAACAATTTCATATTGTAAATCTAATTTATTCAATTCAAAAGGGATGATCATTCATTCTAAGATATTATATTTTATAAGTTTGTTTCACTACTTGTTATTATGATTCAAACCTTATCAAGGATTCAAAATGTCTTTAAACAATAGAAAAACTCCTAATATCTTTCGAAGATATATTCACTCTATCTCTCAATCATCCCTATCTAAAAGTGAGTTACAACTCCTATAAATATACCTGTATTCATTTATTTATTCACCCAAACATATATGTGAGTACTAAAAATATTTTTCTTAACATTCCTCCTTTGGTGCAAACATGGAGAATACATTAATTTTGTACTACAATGTGTTGCCTCTACTTTCTCATGATCTAGATGGTTTTTAAGGACGACTAACAAAATCAAAGAGGATTTTTAAAGTGGTTTACCAACAACCAAAATAAGATGGTTTTGACTAGGATTAACCAACAACCTCAAATCAAACAACATAGTTTCTATCAAGATTAACTAACAACCTAAAATCAAACATGATGGTTTTGACCAAAATTAACCAACAAACTCAAATCAAATAGGATGGCTTTACATGTGGTTAACCAATAACTATAATATCATGATGTGGTAATACTTTATCATCTCTCATCACTATCTTAATTTAAATAAAATATATATGGAAATACACTCACTTATTACAAGTTTGAACATGAATATTTCTTTTGTTCTTATTCACACTACAACAAAAATTAAACACACAACTAAAAAAACATACCACAACACTATTGTGTGGCCCCATCACTTGTGGTTGGTGAGAGGATGTTGAAAGTCCTCTTTCCTCCATTTCCTCCATCCTCTTGCACGATGATAATTATTTAGTATAGAAAGTCTTCAAAATTATAACCAGTGTGATCATTCAATGGTTCTTGCTAGTTGACTGATTATTTTTCATTGACCACATTTGGTTCATTTGTTTTAAGCTTTAATTTGAGTATATCATTAGATTGAACCTTAAAAATCTAAGATGCATGACCTTTTTTATTAAAATAATAACATTCAACTTCTTCTTTATATTTTTTTTAATATTTTTATGATTACTCTATAAGTACATCACAACGTCTTCTTCTATATATTTTGACATGGCTCTTTGTATTCTACTAAGAGAGCTAAGATCATGTCTTTTAGGGATTGAGATGGCATTTGACCAATATTAAAAACAATATTTTTGTATTTAGAAAATAAGTTATTCAAAAATATAGCTTTTGCATCTTCATCATCAACTAGAGATTTAACTTATGTTACTTTTATTAGAGATCTAATATCATTTATATGACTAGACATAGTAGCTCCTTCACTCATTTTTAATTTGAATAAGCACATAACTTTACTGGAAAGTTTGCATTAACCACTTTAGAACAAAATAGCTTATTCAAATTGTATCAAATTTCTATGGATGAATTTTCTAAATCTACATAATATAGTTCAGAATCTAAAAGTGCAAGGCCAATGATGTCTTTGGCCTTATCATCTGTGATATTCCATTCTAATAGTTTGTTTATATCTATAGGCTATATTTAATTTCCACTGACTATTTCCCACAAATCCTTGTTCATTAGTTATATTTGAATTTTAACTCTCCATATGTAAAAATTAAGAATCATAATTTTTTTTAATGAAAACAAAATCCAGATGTCCGTTACTCTGATAATGTTTTCATTAAAATATAAAATGAAAATTAGACTTTGACCCGATTATAAAATGACAAGATAACATAATTTTACGATATACATGTGGCTTTACACTAGACACAAATGAGAAGTTTGACACTTCGAAGACTTAATTAGACACTTAACTTTAAACCTTTTTATGACATACAGAATTATTTTATAACCTAATAATACTCGGAATATGGTGTTTAAGCTTAACAAGGAAAATCAATTAAATAAAAGAAGGAACTTTTGAATAACGAAACAAAAATAAAAGACAAGACAACTGACAAAGAAGGATGCAAAACTGGTGAAAATAGGAAGAATCCATGTGGGAATTAGCCGTAGTATGAACTGGAGGATTAGAAAAAAAATGTGACATGGAGACGAGATAATTTGTCCTAGAATGTTTCTCGTGCAGGTCCGTTCATACATGGCTTTTACTGTGCATTTTTTTTGCTGACCTCAACAGTAAAAAAAGCCTTAAAATTTGTGCATTATCTACTAATGTGAGAATTCCAAATGCTTCAAATGCATGATGTCTAGATCTTGAGAGAAGAAGTAAAAATAGCTACGCGTTGTTTTGTATAACTGCGCATAGATTAGAAGAATATTTTCCAAATCTTTGCCAAGCTAGATCTTCACATGGAGCAAAGAACAATGTGTCTGCTCGCCACAAATTCAATAGACTTCCAAATTCAACAGACTTCCATTACGGTCACAATCAGACTAATCTCGAATACCAGTGTTAAAAAATTATTATACTTCAACTCTCAAATAATATTCATATTGTAAATCTGACTTCTTCAATTCAAAAGGGATGATCATTCATTCGAAGAGATTACATTTTATAGGTTTATTTCACTCCTTATCATTATGACTCAAACCTTATCAAAGATTCAAAATACCTTCAAACACTTAAAAAATCCTAATATCTTTCCAATATATCCTCACGCTATCTTTCAATCATCCCTATCTAGAAGTGAGTTACAATTCAGGGACATATATCCATGTAAATTTATTTATTCACCCAAACATATATGTGAACACTAAAAATATTTTTTACCTTGTACCCTAGTTTTAGCTTTCTATGCATTTGGAATTTTCGCTTATGCACTGTTTTATTTAAACATTCGTAAAAATATCCAAATTCATGGAAAATTTAATAATTAAATTAGAGTTTTTCATAAACAAGTTATTGCAACCATTCTCTATATTTTGGATGAAATTTAACATATTTGAATACGGATTTTGATAGGTCTATTTTTATGTTGACTCTATAATATACCATTAGATTACCTACTTATGTGGATTTTCCCATACAAATAATCTTCCGAATTTAATTTCCACCTAATAAAAAATATCCTATTTCCCCATTTATGTTGTGAGACCATATAACGTTGTCCATACTATAACTATGGAAAGTTACTTCATTTTTAGATCAGATACTTCCTCCCAAGGCCTATATAAACAAACGGACTCTCCCAATAAACCAAGGGATATTTCTGAAAGCTTCATTGGTACCTCTCAAAAAATTTAAGGGATTCTTAAAAAATAAAAAAGGAGTCGTTTGTACTTCAGAGGCCACAATGCCTTTTTTATCCCTTTTGTAAATCTACCACACTTGGTCAATATCCCATGAATTGAAAAAGTAGGGAATTTTCATAAAAATGCTATATTTCGGGTTCAATTTCCTTTTCCAATATTTTAATAATTGGGATTTCTTTAGCAGACAAAATGATTTAGTAATAGTTTTTCTCACCTATCTTTATGTTACTTGAATAAAAATTCTTCCCTTGACTCTTTAAACTTTGCATCTTGCTATTCTTTATCCTACTCTACCTTATTTATAATTATTGTGATCTTATATGTGATCTAATAAGATAGAATGTTGAACTAATTCATATTTTATATTTTATATTTTATTATAATTAAACATGAATTTAAATGTAAAAATCATAATTTATTTTTGACAATTGTATGTATTATAAATTAAAAAATACATAAAGGAGTAATATAAATATTTCTGAAAGTATAACCCTAAATATATGTGGAATAAATAGAAATAAATAAAATTAGCAGATGCTCAGATCAAGAACTGAGTCTCTAGAGGTGTTGGATAGCATTTTTAGCTTCAAGATAGTACTAATTGATGTTATTTTTGGAACCTAATGTATTCCTCTAAGTGAATTTTTACTTTAATTTCACAACATTTGTTGCAACCTTTTTCAAAATGTCTCTATGTGAAACATCAAGGATTTATTATGCACACAACCCCATAAACATATCTCCTTCTCTTTGAAACCCTAGGTCCACATTTGACACTACATTTTGTCCAAAAGGGGGGGAAAAGGGTGAGTTCATCTAAATCCAACCACTCCCTAATGAATGGCTGAGAATTGGCTACATATTCAACAATGTGAAGAGGAAAGTCAACATACTTGTAATTCTTCTTGTTAATTGTATGTGTGCAACAATACTCCTTCAATAATTAAACCTCATGTTCTAGGTTTTAACACTTAGAAAATGAAAACTTTGACTTGTTTATGAGATACTTTAGACATGGATAAGAATGTATCCTTATCACTGATGATTTAATTATAAATAATAGGGACTTATCTTTTAATGTGTAAGTGAATGATATATGCTTGATAGGTAATTATAGATAAGGAATAGGATTATTGTGTCTTTTTATGGGACTCTTTCAATACTTTCTTGTTCTATGGACATGAAAAACATATAGGCCAACCCATTGGATGGTTTTAAATTTTAAAATGAAATGTTTCTTGGCATGGGATGATTCTACCAGTGTTGGATGAGTCTAGAATTTAAAAATAATCCAAGTTTTACGGTTTTGTCTAAAAGGAAGAAATACTGATATTTTGATATAAATATATTCTAATTTTGATTTTGAATAGGTTAGATACAGACTATGTAAATCTTGTAGGTGACTTATAAAAAATAGTGAAGGTCTAACCCATATAAATCATGTGTATTTGAGAAAAGGGTGAATAAGAGTCATATGTCGACACATGATTCATGTACATCTCATCACTAAATATTTCTAATATACCTCGTACTTAGTTACACACCCTTATGATATCATAATTATCTCTTATATGATAATACAAAATAACCATTATTTTCAAATCTTCAATAAATTATTGTAATGAAACATAGTAATACATAAATCAAATTAAAATTTTTAAGGCATTACATTTTCTAATATTTAGTAATATTGTAACATTTGATTTTGATATTAGGTAATTATTAGTTGTAAACATTCATTATGCTAGGGTGCTTGTATGTTTTTAAATTATCAACTCATATTATGTTCTTATTTATGTGTTTTTATTATTTTTATGACTCCCTCACCCCCCTCCCTTGCTTGTGTATTTTTCCCCTCTCTATCATATTTTTATCCCCTTCCCTCATTGTTAATTTGGTTTTTAAGATTTTTCTGCTAACCACACACTATATGATTTAGAGGAGCCAAAACTACACAATGTTAAGTTATGGAATAGGCTATTATGACCAATTATTTGGGTCTCCCATTATTTTTTCTATTGATTTTCAACCTCTCCAATCCACTATGTATTATGTTGCTCCTATATGGGTTCATAATTTCAATTTGAGAATTTTATAGATACATAGGTGTATTAGTGCATATAGGACATGATATGAATGAGAAAGACATAAGTCTATCCATTATTAAAGAGAAAGAACAATTTTTCAAGTATTTAGATTAGATTTTAAAAAAAATATGAAACTCTTATTCTTTAGAATGTATTAATTTTAGCTTAAAATTTTATATAAGACTCACCCTCCTTTCACTGGAATTCTTGTTGAGCACACATTTATACTTCAAGTAAATTTATAAAAATATCTTATGGTTGTAATTATTATTGAGGGATAACATAGACCACATAAACATCACCAATTTTTTATGGTATTCAATTTGTTTCTAGGGTTTTGATGAAGGAAATCACTTTCTTTGAGATGTACATGAAATTTTAGAAAAGTGGACAATATTTTAAAATACTATAATAGTTTATCAAAAAAAAAATCCTCACTCTTCTTGGAGGTCATTCAGATAAATAACTAAAATACACATGAGTAAAAATTATGCCAAAATTAATATCTAATTAAAATTACTCATGAAAGTCTTCTATTTAACATTAATATACATGATTGGATTGTAATTAGGTTAATACCACATTGATAATAATTAAAAGACAAGAATGATCTTTTAGGCACTACACTCACCATAAGCTTTACCAATGTTGAAAGAGGCTAGAGGGTGCATTCAACATTCTTCCCTCCTACTAACAAATTCTTCTAGTGGTTGTGCACTAAATTGGGTACCTTTTCCTTGTGATTATCACAAAAAATATGAGCAAAAAAAGTCATTTATATAAATGATTATTCACAAAGGTCATTTGGGTAAATGACTAAAATACAAATGAGTAAAAATCCCACCAAAGTTAATATCTAATTAAAATTATTCCTTAAATCCTTCAACTTAACATTAAAATAAATTATTGGATTGCCATTATGTCTATTCCACATTGGTAATAATTACATAACAACAATGATTTATTAGGAACTACACTCACCAAAGCTATGTCAATGGAAAAAGAGGCTAGAGGGTGAGAATATTAAAATGGTAAATTATATTCATAAAGCTTCCCCTACTAACAAATGCCTATAATGGTTATGTGATAAAGTGTGAAGCTTTTCTTTGTGATAATCACAAAAATTACAAGAGTAAAAAATGTCATTTGGATGAATGATTATTCATGGAGGTCATTTGGGTAAATAAATAAAATATTAGTAAAAATATCACAAAAAAAAATAACTAATTAAAATTAATCTTGAAATCCTTTGAACTAACATTAAAATACATGATTGGCTTATCATTGGGTTAATCCTAATTGGTAATAATTACTATAAAAGTATGATTTATTAAGCACCACACTCAACAAAAATTGATCTTTGTTAATGGGCAAAGAGGTTAGAGGGTGAGAAGCCCAAAGTTGTGAATTATATTCATCATTCCTCCACCTATTAACAAATTCTTATCGTGTTTGTGTGATAAAGTGATGCAAAAAAAATAGGAACCTTTTGGAGCCCATAAGTTTTGATCCATAGCTCCATTTGAGGTCTTCCATGCCAAAATAACTATATCAAAAAGTCCATTGTTGTCCTAGGTAGTTCTACTTTCCTAGAAATGTTTTTGATATTTTTTAGAGTCCATATGCGATCATCTGAGGGTCCAAAATTGTGATTTAATTATTTTTTAGGGTTTTTTTTTATTTTTAAAAATTGTATATTTTTATAATGAGACATCAACTTCAGTTTAATTTCATTCCATAGTCTAATTATAGTGTTTAGGATATTTCAAGAGATTTTTGAGATATTTCAGGAGTTTTTAAAAATAGGCTTTTTTTTTTATAATTTTGCATGTTAACTTTAATATCTTAACTAAGGATTATTTAAGCATGTTTTAGGTTTGTAATTATTTCAAGTCATTCAATAAAAATCAATACAAGTTATTGTTCAGAATATTGGCTTATAGGTAATTTTATTTGTCTTGTTAGGTTTGGAGTTCATTATCTAGTATCAAAGCAAGTTCAAATCTTGGAAGATTAAATAATGGTGAGAGGACAAGAAGGTGCTGTGATATGAACTAGACTATAAAATATATAAAGAGGAAATTTAAAAATTTAATAGAGGTTATCACCAATTAGTAGAGAAGATAACATGGTAGTGAGGAAGACACATATCGTGATGAATAAATTTAGCAAGAAGAAGAATAACAGGAGAAACCACCATCGATAGAAGAGATGACAGTTTGGGCTTTAGAAGGAAAAAATAAAGGAATCAAGGTTTATGTTACATATTATAGATGTAGTTTAAAACCATAAGAGTTGATAGATTAGATGAATATCATGGAGAAGTTCTTCAAGTGGAAGACTATGATATAAGATAGAAAGGTAAAGTTTGCATGCATGAAATTGAAAGGTCATGCAATGATTTGGTGGGATCACATGTAGAAAGATAGATAAAGAAAAGGTAAATAGAATATTAATTTATATAAAAAGATAGAGAAGAAGTTTAGGGAGAAATTTATTCCTGTGGATTAGGCACAAACCCTATACAAAAGATTTTAGAATTTGAGGCAAGAAGATCACAATATACAAGAGTATATAGATGAATTTTATAATCTTTCTATATGAGTGGATCATGATGAAACAAAAGAGAAGATGGTGGTAAGGTATGTAAATAATTTGAAATTTTCTATTCAAGATGAATTAAGCATGAATAGAATAATTAACATGAAGGAGGCTTATCAATTAGCTTTAAAGATAGAAGAAAAACAAAATAGATAAAATTTTAGAAAGACATCCACTGGTCTAAAAAGAGGTAGATCACCTCCAATAAGGGGATGAAGTGGCTTTAATACCACCAGAGGTGGATTTAATGCCAATAAAGGTGAATCATCACATGGTAAGGAAAGGAAAGATGATAATAGGCAATAGTTTCAATACCAATAAAAAGGAAGAGGATTTTAGAGAGGATAAGATTATGGTGGTGCTAAAGGATAGTTTCCAAATGAGCATAGATATTATGTTTGTTATTGATGTAGAGAACAAGGGTACATAGCATTTGAGTGTCTACACTATCAAGATCAAGAAAGGATGCAAGAAGATCGCTCAAGAGTAGATCTAGTTGAGGTTGGAATAGAAGAGCATAATACTAAAGTTGCAAAAGTAAATGTTGAAGAGAATTGTATGATGAGAAGAACCATGATCGCTCTAAATAAAGATAAAGTGCATAATAAATAAGGTGGTGATGCATGGTTACGATCAAATATTTTTTGAACAAGATGTACTTCAAGTGGAAAGGTATGTAAATTAATTATAGATGGTAGTAGTTGTGAAAATATGATTTCTAAATAAATGATTGAGAAACTAAATATACAATGTGAAAAGCATCCTAATTCTTATCATATTTCATGGTTTAATAAATGGAATGAAGTTACAATAGATAAAAGGTGTTTAATCAAGTTTTTTATAGAAAAGAGTTATAATGATGAAATATGGTGTGATGTTATTCTGATAGATGCATGTCATGTGTTAGTAGGAAGACTATGGTAATTTGATATGAAAGTAATTCATGATGGAGTAAATAACATTTACACTTTTTAGAAAGGTGGTACAAAGGTAGTTTTGTTACCTCTTAAAGAGAAAGAGAAGATAGAAAGAATACTCTTTATTAAATAATTTATCTAAGATATGAATGTAGCAGGTTGTTGTTATGCATTAGTAGCAAAGAATGAAGAAACATAAATGGTGTCAATACCAAAAGAAGTAGTAAGATTGTTGAAATAATATGTAGATGTTATGTCTGATGAGTTATTAGATGGTTTACCAATGAAGAGAGATATATAACATCACATTGATTTTATTATAGGATGAGATATACCCAATCAAATAATTTATAGGATGAGTCGAATAGAACATGTAGAATTAAATAAATAGGTTACTGATTGCTAAAGAGGAAGGTGATAAAGGAGAGTATGAGTCCTCATGTAACACCAACTTTACTAACTCCAAATAAAGATAGAGGATGGAGAATATTTGTGGATACTAGAGAAATTGATAAAATTACAATAAATTATAAGTTTCATAGACCTCGTTTAGATAATATGATGGATGTGCTTGCAAGAGCAAAATATTTTACCAAGATTGATCTAAGGAGTGGTTATTATCAGATTCAAATTCATGAAGGAGATGAGTGGAAAACTACATTCAAGACTAGGGATGGCTAATATGAATGGATAGTGATGTCATTCTGATTATCTAATACACCTAGCACATTTATGGGGATGACGAATATAGTGCTATGAGAATATATTGGTAAGTTTGTGGTTGTTTATTTTGATGATATTTTGATATTCAATAAGACTAAAGAAGAACTCTTACAACATTTAAGAATGGTAATAGATTTGTTAAGGAGAAGTTGTATGCAAATTTAAAGAAGTGTAAGTTTATGCAGAATAATTTGATATTTTTAGGATTTATAGTTTTAATAGATGGTGTGAAAATGGATGAAGGAAAGATAAAGGCAATTTTCAGGTCACCAATTCTAAAAACTATTACAAACATAAGAATTTTCCATGGTTTATCAACTATTTATAGAAAATTTATTAAAAAAATTAGTAGTATTGTGGCACCAATAATAGATTGCATGAGAGGGAAGGAATTTGCATGGACTAGAGAGGCCACAAAAAGCATTGAATTTTTGAAAAAGAAGATTACAGAAAGACCAATATTAGTATTACTAAATTTTAACAAAGTGTCTGAGGTTGGGTATGATGCTTCATTTGTAGGAATTGGTGTTGTGTTGAGTCAATAAGGAGAGCCAATAGCATATTTTAGTAAGAAATTAAATAAGGTAAGAACAAAGTATTCTACTTATGATGTTGAAATTTATGCAATTGTACAAACATTAAGATATTGGAGGCATTATTTAGTGCCTAAAGAGTTTATATTATTTATAGATCATGAAGCTTTGAAGTATGTGAATACATAAAAGAATTTGAATAGTAGTCATGCAAAGTGGGTTTCTTTCATGCAAGGATATACTTTTGTGTTGAAATATAAATCAAAAAAAAAAATCAAGTAGCTGATTCATTTAGTAGAAGGGTAGTGTTATTAACTACTATGGTGAATGAAGTAGTTGGATTTAAAGCTATCAAATAATTATATGATATGGATCCATATTTTAGCAAGGTAGTTGAGAAGTGCAAGAATGCATTAACAAGTGGGACATATGTTATTCATAATGAGTATCTTATACAAGAAGATTATTTCTTCAAATGAAAATAATTATGGATTCTAGTTGGGTCTCTACAAGACAATATAATAAAATAATTACATAGTAGTGGTTTGGTTGGACATTTTGGTAAGACAAAGACAATAGATTTGGTGGATAAAAAGTATTTTTGGCCAAAGATGAAGAGAGATGTGACAAGGTATGTTTCAAAGTGTATAATATTTCAAGTGGTTAAATGACATGCATAAAATAATGGCATATGCATGTCATTACCAATTCCAAGAGGACCATGGATAGATTTGAGTATGGACTTTGTGTTACGATTGCCAAACACATAGAGAGGTAAAATTTTAATTTTTGTTGTTGTAGACAAATTTTTTAAAATGGTTCATTTCATAGCATGTAAGAAAATAAATGATGCCACTAGGGTTGCATAATTATTTATTTATGGATATTGTGAGATTACATGGTGTTAAAAAACTATTATTCAAATAGGGGCATAAACTTTATAAGTCAGTTTTGAAGGACTTTTTGGAAGTAGATGGGTACTAAGCTACAATTCAGTACTGCATATCACCCATAAATAGATGGAGAAATAGAAGTTGTGAATATGAGCTTAGGAAATTTATTGAGATGCATAGTGAGACAGAAGCCAAATCAATGGGACTTGTCTTTACCACAAGCTAAGTTTATATATATAAATTAAATGAATATATCAACAGGAAAGTCACCTTTTCAAATTATTTATGGGAGAAATCTTATGGATAATTTAGATTTGGTATAATTTCCAATTATAGATCAAATTAGTGATGATGTACAAGCATTTACAGAGCATATGCAGCAGCTGCAAGGAGTAAAAATAAAGTTGCAAGAAAGTAATGAGAAATATAAATCAACAGTAGATGTCAAAAGAAGATCCAAGGTATTTGAAAGAGATTTGGTAATGGTTTACTTAAGAAAAGAAATATTTCCAAAAGGAACATACATTAAGTTGAAGTACAATAAAATTGGACCAAGAAAAATTATGAAAAAAATCAATGGTAATGTCTATTAGGTAAGTTTACCACATAATTTTGATATATCTCTAGTATTTAATGTTTCAAAATTGGACCATGCAAAATTGTGAAAAAAATCAATGGTAATGCCTATTAGGTAAGTTTACCACATAATTTTGATATATCTCTAGTATTTAATGTTTCATATTTATATTAATGCCATGGAGAAGATGGTGAAGATGATAAAGATGAAGAATTAAATTGGGAGTAATAGGTTCCAAAGAAGAAGAAGAAGAAATAGTTCAGGTTTTGGATATGAAGACAGTGAGAACAAGGCAATGGAATTATAATAGGTATTTGGTGCAGTGACAAGGATTAAAATAAAAAGAAAACACTTTGATTATGGAATGAGAGCTGAAGAATATTGATAAGGACAAATGGTAGTATTATAATTAGGGCAACTCACAGGAGCTGAGTTATTTTCAACCAGAGGAAAATGATGTAAAAAAAAAGGCCAACCTTTCTAAGGCCATAAATTTTGACCCGTATCTCTATTTGAGCTCTTCCACATGCCAAAAAAATCCTATTGAAAATTTAGTTGATGTCCTAGGAAGCTTTCCCTTCATAGCAATTTTTTCTATATTTCTTAGAGGCCATATATGATCATCTGAGGGTCCAAATTTGTGATTTCATTATTTTTTTTAATTTTTTTATATTTTTATAATGGGGCATAAAATTCAATTTAATTTTCATCCCATATTCTAATTATAGTGCTTAGTATATTTTCAAGATATTTTGAGAGTTTTTAAAAATAGGCATTTTTTTAGATTTTAGTTTTTTTTTTTAATTTTGCATGTAAACTCTAATTTTTGAGTTGAGGCTTATTTAAGCATGGTTTGTATTTGTAATTATTTAAATTCATTAAATATGAATAAATACAAGTTATTATTCAAAATCTTGGCCTATTGGTATTTTATATGTCTTGTTAGTTTTCAGGCTCATTATCTAGTATCAAAGCAAGTTCAAATCTTAGAGGAGTAAATAATGGTGAGAGGACAAAGAGGTGTTTCACATATGAACAGGGCTCTACAAGAGCTATAGAGGCAATTTTAACAATTAAAAGATGTTATCACTAATCAATAGAGAAGATAAGTGCTGATGAAGAAGACATAATTCTTGATAAAGAAATTTAGTAAGAAGAAAAATAGTAAGAGCAACCGCTATCAATGGAAGAGAGGATGGTTCAAGATTTAGAAGGAAGAAATGAAGGAATCAAGGTCAATGTTCCAAATTATGGATGTAGTTTAAAATTATAGGATTTGATAGATTGGATGAATAACATGGAGAATTTCTTTGAGTGGAAGACTATGAGAGAAGACAAGAAGATAAAGTTTACATGCATGAAATTGAAAGGTCATGCAATTATTGGGTGAGATCACCTATATAAAGAGAGATAGAGAAAATTTAAAGAGAAGATTAATTAATGGAAAAATATAGAGAAGAATATGAGAGATATATTTCTTCTTATGGATTATGTACAAACCCTATACAAAAGATTTCAAATTTTGAAGCAAAAATATTATAATATGCAAGAGTATACAGATAAATTTTATAAGCTTCCCATATGAGTGGAGCATGATGAAATAGAAGATTCGATAGATGTAAGGTATGTAAATTATTTAAAATTTTCTATTCAAGATGAATTTAGAATGCATATAAATCTTAACATAGAGGAGGCTTATCAATAAGCTTTGAAGGTAGAAGAAAAACAAAATAGATAGAATTTTATAAGGACATCTACTAGTCCAAAAAGAGGTGGATCCCATTTATTAAGTGTATGATGTGGGTTTAATACCACCAGAGGTGGATTTAATTCTAATAAAGGTGAATCATCATGTGGTGCAGAAAGGGAAGATGATAATATGCAAGGGTTTCAATACCAACAAAGAGGAAGAGGATTGTAGAGAGGATGAGGTTATGATGGTGCTAGAGGATGGTTTCCAAATCATCATAGATAGTATGTCTATTATATATGTGGATAAGAAGGGCAAAAAATATTTGAGTGTCCACACTATCAATACCAAGAAAGGAGGCAAGAAGATCACCTAAAAGTAAATTTAGTTGAGGTTGAATAGAAGAACAAAATAATGAAGTTGCACTAGCAGATGTTGAATAGAATCTCATGATGATAAGTAACATGATATCTCCAAGGAAGGATAAAGTATAGAATAAATAAGGTGGTGATACATCACTGTGATTAAAAAAAATTCAAACAAGATGTACTTCAGGTGGAAAGGTATGCAAAGTAGTTATAGATGGTGGTAGTTATAAAAATATGATTTCTAAATAAATGATTGAGAAACTAAATTTACAATGTTAAAATAATCTTAGTTATTATCTAATTTAATGGTTTAATAAAGGGAATGAAGTTATAATAGATAAAAGGTGTTTAATCAAGTTTTCTATAGGAAAGATTTATAATAATAAAATATGGTATGATGTTATTCTAATAGATGCAGTTTGTGTCTTATTAGGAAGACCATGTTAATTTGATAGGAAAATAATTCATGATGGAGAAACGAACACGTACACTTTTTGGAAAGATGGTAAACAGGTAGTTTTACTACCTCTTAAAGAGGAATAAAATACAAAAAGCATGCTCTCTACTAAATAATTTATCCAAGATATGAAGTTAATAGGTTGCTATTATGCATTAGTAGAAAAGAATAAAGAAATAGATATGGTGTTAATACCAAAAAAATTAGAAGAGTGTTGAAATAATATGTAAATTTTATGCTTGACGAGTTACCATATGGTTTACTACCAAAGAGAGATATAAAGCATCACATTGATTTGATTCCAAGATCAGCTCTACCAAATAAAGTAACTTATAGGATGAGTCCAATAGAGCATGTAAAATTAAATAAATAAGTTACTAAATTTCTAAGGAAGAAGGTGATAAGGGAAATTATGAGTCCTTGTGCAACACCATATTTTCTAATTTTAAAGAAAGATCGAGGATGGAGAATATGTGTGGATAGTAAAGAAATTAATAAAATTACAATAAAGTATAAGTTTCCTATACTTCATTTAGATGATATGATTGATGTGCTTGCAGGATAAAAATATTTTACCAAGATTGATTTAAGGAGTGGTTATTATCAAATTCAATTCATGAAGGAGATGAGTCGAAAACTATATCAAGACTAGGGTAGGATTCACTTTAATAGGCCATGCCAAAAGTCTCCTAGGTTTATTTAGGTAAATTTGATTCACTCTCTTGGTGAGTCAGAGTGTGAAATATAGGTGGATAATCACCCTTTTTTTTCCATGATAATGTGATGGTATGGGACCACATGATTTTTAATTAATTATGCCACTAGGCATCATATTACTAATGGGCAACATTATACTCCTAGTCGTTTATATGTTATTGGAAAAAATGACACCATCGGGTGGTAGTAATCATTGTTACATAATAATATGTTATCACATGACAATATTCTATCATGTGACAATATTTTATCATGTGACAATATGTTATCATGTGATAAGATGTTATCATATGATAATATGTCATCATGTGATGCCATGCCATCATGCAACATTATAACATCTTATGATCGCATGTCATCACACAATAGCATTATATTATGTAAAAATATGTAATCACATGACACCATGCCATGGTGAAACATGATGCTATCATGTGATATGATACCATCATGCACCATTATACTACCACACGATGTCATCCCATCATTTATCGCTAGGGTGTCACATGACACCGTGGTATCATGTAGTACCATAAAGTTGCATGGCCCATGTTATTGCATGGCACCATATAAACACATGGTTTCATGTATCCATGCTACTACCATATGTCATAATCCTTCCATTTGACACCATGCTACTACCACATGTCATGATCCTTCCTTATGATAGCATGCAACCATGCCTATCACTGGTCACTAGTCATGCCAATCAGTTGATCTAGTTCCCCTACTTATAAATAATACTATAGTGGCCTCATTTTAAAAATTTGCTTTAAAAAATTCTCATACAACGTATTTCCATCTCAACTTACCTACTTCAAACTCAACCTACCTAAACCCTAAACTAGTACCTACGTACTTTCAACTCAAATTTTTCAGGCTTCTAATGGCTTCCACATCCATGAAAAATTAGAGTCAATTAGGGGGGATCTACAACTATGTTTTCAAAAATTTATTGTGTCCAAATTTATTTTATATGTTGAAAAAATATAAATCCTTTAATGATTGGATTAATCAATGCTATTTTAGAGGCATGGTGCAAATGTCTCAATATGATATGGCTATCAACAACAACCTCCTATGATCTCTACTTGGTTTTTTTGATTGTACTAAGAGTTATTTATACATATATTTTAATAATAAAACTATATCCTTTGGCACCTCTCCATTGGATATACATAATTTAATAGGTCTTCTACATTGTAATACAAGTCCTGATAACACTAGGTTGTGTTATCTGACATCAATAAAAATGAGTTGGAGTCAATCTACAAAGTGTCCATTAACCCCCTTAGTAAGTGTTCAATTTATTAATGAAATTAGCATTTTTTAATTATAATAAAATAATTTATTATAATTATCTTAGTATCCTAATTCAATTACATGTATTAATTTTTTATTTTCATTATAGATAGTCGAAATCAAAGGGGGATCCATGTGGAAAAAATGACCAATGCATTTCTCAAATCTATTATCCATTTATTTTAAGTGATAATTGTATTGTAAGGAAGACCATTAGACATTCCTTTCTTTTTATTTAATATATTATTTATTCTCTCTCAGGTGTTTTATGTGATTGGTGCATAGTTATATCCAATAGGATTAGGGTGGAGTTGAATTTTGCACCATTACATCTTCTAACTACATTTTAGCTTTGTACTTTGAGGCCTTATATGAAATATAGAATACTAAAATTCTCACTGCACTCCATCAAAAAATGAAAGTTAATGCTTTGTCTCTCAAGGAATAGAAGGTAAGTTTAGTTCACCCAAGTCTCATTTTTTTCATTTTATATATATTTCAAAATTTAACATTTTATATCTAGATATTTGTTAAGTTGACAGTGCATATTTATGCCACAAGAAAATAGGTAGCAAGTAAAAGTTGATGTGCTCCAGAGGGCTCTAGTGATACACAGTCCATGAGGTCTTCATTCAATTTATTTTGAATTATGAAATGCCCAAGAACTAATTTTGTTTCATCTCCACTACCAAGTTCCCCCAAATTTCCTTTAATATTTTTTTTCTTGTTTTATTAAATGGAATAAAATGATATTCATATTTATTTATTTTCACAATTGACTCTCAAAATGTTCCCATTGAGGATTCTTCTACACAACACAATCAGTGTTTGCCATTACAAATTTTTTTTTAATTTGAAGTTTGTTAGAATTTGTAAGTTAATTAACTAGATAAATTACTCATTTTACAACCATAGGTAAAACCATCCATGTCTCTCCCAAAAGAATAATGAGATGGAAAAAGCCAACTCCCACAAGGACACCAAGAGGGGAAGAGATAACTTTGGCATGGACAATTAGAATGGATGAGGTAGTCACCCCGATAGGTAATAACATTAACATATTCAATTTGAATTTACTTTAATTTTATGTTTTTGAATTTATCATTTTTGAATTTTTTTAAGTCCACTTAACATCTTTTAGGAGACCTCAAAGTATACCACCACCCCCACCAACCATCTAGATTTAGAGAAGAAGAAAGAACATTTCCCTCCCTACACAAAGTTGAGGAACACTACAAATTTTTTATTTTCCAAATTTCTCTATTTATGACCTTTTAAGTGCATAGGGACTTACATGTTTGCAATAGATTGATTTGGATAAAAAATTTCTTGGCATTAAAAGTGGACCCATGGTTGTTGGTGGATTCAATCCACATATATTTATTCAAGTTCCTAATGTGCTTTCACAAGTGCCTCCTATTGCTACCTCTTCCCCAATTACCTCTTCCCCACCCCCACACTAATAATTTAAATGTCTCTAAGGATTATCTTCCTAGTTTTTCATTGGATAATATAGTTTCAAAAAATTTGCTTGTTAATTTGAGGGATGGTGTTATTGATGAGTTTAATGATTTAAAATAATGGGAGATAAGGGAAAAAACACTTATCAAAGAAATCAATGTCCATTATCATAAACATTCTCTAATAGTGAATATTTTTCTCTTATTCAAAATGAACCCTCAAAGATTGACACTTTATTCTAGCAAGCTCAATCTAGATTTATCTCTATGGACAATGTTTACAATGATAGGATTTTAGATATTATGATAAATAGATTGAAAAATTTAAATAGAGAAGCCCAAGTATATTTTAATAAATGGGCTAAAGATATCAATCTTGTTACTATTTCCCAATTAGAGAAGGTTATAGTTGTGGTAAGTTTTATTTATTTGTGATGTGTATTTTGATTATTATAATACATTTTTATGTGGTTGACACATTATTTTTTGTTTTTAGGTAAAATATGAAAATTTTAGGCAAGAAGAACACAAATTCTCAATGTGCATTTGAAAAATGCTCGCAAAAGTATCTCCTCAATAATTGCATTGAAGGAAAAGTTGGTTTTATTAAATAAATACAACACATTGAAGAAAATAATTAAAAAGCATGCTATGGATTCAAGAATTTTATTGAAGCAAAAAAAAGATGAAGATCCTACAATTAATTTAATAGGGGATGCAGCCAATGAGGAGAGGGTGATTTTTGCACCAATGAATTATACTCCAGAGGATCTTCAGAAGAAAGGAATGATAATAGAGGATACAATTCCACATGTAGGTCAAGATAGTGGGGTTTTCATTTGTGGGGATGGCAAGTAGCAATAGCGTAGAGACTAAATGATGATAAGTCTAAGTTTATATTGTTCACAATGATACTTTTTATTGTTTAAAATAGTTTATATCATTTTTATTTAAAAAACACTTGTTTTATTAAATGATATTTTGCAGTTGTTCAAAATACTCTTATATATATATATATATATATATATATATATATATATATATATATATATATATATATATATATATATTGTGTTCAAGTTTATATTTTGTATGGAGAAAAAGTAGAGTGAATATTCTATGGATAGCTATAATGTTATAGTAGTTTAAATATAATATTTGTAGATTTTTAATGAATGGCTATAATCTTCTACTAGTTGTAGCATTTAATGCATTGTTAAACTATTCTAGTACTTGTAGCATTAATGCATTGATTGTGGTGAAATTTGTAAATATACAGACCCAACTATATGAAAAATATTTGTAGTAGTTTTATTCTTTGAATATTTTAATAGTTGTAGGAAAAATACCTTATTGTAGTCAATATTATATGAAATTATACTATTCTAGTAATTGTAGTATTGAATGCATTGTTAGCGTTATATTGTTATAGTATTTGTAGCATTGAATGCATTTTTAAAATAGTTTAGTATTTCTAGCAGTGAATGCATTGATTTTGGTAGAATTTGAAAATATATAAACCAAACTATAAAAAAATTATTTCTATTAGTTGTAGTATTTGAATATTGTAATAGTTATATATTGTAGTAGTAGATGAAACATAGCCTATTGTAGAGTAAATATTCTATGTAATTATACTATTCTAATAGTTTTAGTATTGAACACATTGTTATTTTTATATTATTATAGTAATTATAGATTGGAATGCATTTTTACAATGGTCTAGTCGCTATAAAATTGAATTTATTGATTGTGATGCAATTTGAAAATATGCAACCCCAAGTTTCAACTATAGGAAAAATATTTGTTATATATTTGTAGTAGTCGTATATTGTAGTAGTTGTAGGAAACATAGCCTATTGTAGAGTAAATATTTTATTTAATAATTATATTTACATTTTTTTACATGTATAAAAATAAATATTAATAATTGGATTTTTAATTGCAAGAGAACTAGTGTCATATGGTTCACCATGCATGTCTAGACATAAGACTTGTATGCATCAATAAATGCTATAAATAAATGCTCTGTACAATATTAATGAGAATTATGATTGCTACTTAATGAATGACATGCATTTCAAAGATAAATTACTATTTTAAATTCACATAATTTTTATAGGAAAATTTATTAAATCCAATGTATTGAATAAGATTCATGATTGTAACATGCAGGAAATAGATTACAAAATTTAATGTAATTGAATTTTGAAGATGAAAGAATAATAAATATTTTAGAAAACAATAATTTCTATACTTATCAAACCAAAATTCAAGCAATGAAAATAATCCTTTAGAAACATGCTCATTGTAAGTGTAATTTGCATATACCATGCTAGTGTCGTATTCACTCTCGGTATTCTCATGAATGAATGCTATAAGGAAATGATATGTACAATGTTAATGAGAATTATGATTGTTAATTAATGACATGCATTTCAATGATAAATTACTATTTGAAATACATAAAATTTGAATAAGACAAAAAAAATATTAATTTCAATGTATTGAATAAGATTTATGATTGTAACATCTAGGAAATTATATTACAGAATTTAATGTATTTGAAGATGAAAGAATAAGAAATATTTTATAAAATAGTAATTTCCATACAGATCAAACTAAAAGTCAAAAATCTGAAATAATCCTCAATAAACTTGTTCATCGTAAGTGTAATTTGCATCTACCATGCCAGTGTTGTATTTAGTCTTTGTATTTTTTTCAAATATATTTGTAGCTATATTAATCATGCCTCTTCTTTCCAATAGATAACTCCATGTTGCCACTACTCTGTCATATAGAAACATGTCCATAGAATAACTTGAAACATATAGTCTCAAGCAAGTCTCTAGATTTTTATCCAATTTATTTCTAATTTTTGACTTCATGAAGGATAATGCACTAAACACTCACTCATCTTCCACATAACCCAAAATCAATGTTTGAGTAAGTTCATATAATCTGAAATATTCACTTATACTTTCTTGTAATATGATACATAGATTTTTAAAAAAATCCATAGATATGTAATAGCACCATTTTTTGTTGGGTCACTTAAACACTGAAATTGATCTATCATTGTAATCCCAAACTATGTTGACTGAGATGTCAATAATTGTTTATTTCAAATACCATTGATATGAACTCCATTCACATCTATAGATTTATAGAAATGCATAACAATTGTACCCATGTATTTGTTAAATAATGTGTTGATATGTTCTTAACCATTAACATTATTCCAAAAAATGGGATTTACAACTCCCATGCCTTCTAACAACTCATCCCTTTAAAAACATTTTCTAATCTCAATGGCTAAACTTTATGAGATTTTACTGAATTTAATTTTGTTTTTTAGACAAAATACTATCATATAGTAAATGTGTCATAGGTACATCTTTAGGGTCAACTCCTACAACTTCAAGTCTTCTAGAGCATGTGTGCATTGGGATCTCCATGACATTTACCATGACACAAATATGATCATATATATTTAATTTCAAATAACTCTCTAAATTTTGAAAATCAATCAAAATTTGTCAGGTTCTAAAATCAAGTCCATGAAAGCTTTCATTTGATGTGTATAATATATATAAACATTTACATACACATTTTTTCAAATGTATGAAGTCAACAATATAGATAAATCTATCTAGGGAATGTTTCATTAAATAATTGAATGCTTTAACATTGGTAAAATACCACATAATGTGAATAAAGTTTCTAAATCTGTTAAATGACATAAAAAATCTTTTACTTTGTCAAATTCATTATGATATTTATACATAAACCCTATCAAAGATGGATATTTCTCAAAAAATTTACAGGGAGGTTCATACATATAAATCCATCTAGTTTTCACATATTTCAATAGTTTTTAACCATAATTCACCCTAATTGAAAATTTTTGGAACTCCATAAATATTTTTGGGTTGCTAGACATGTATGCATGTAAGTCATGAATAAGCTCTTCCACTTTTGTGACATTACTGAATGTGTTAACAATTTTGTAAGCAAGATTCATCATATGTGCCATGTAATGGATTGGAATCATAGATCCTTTCTATGCCCCTACATCACTGATGCACCATCATCACCAACACACACCAGCTTCCTAAATATGGCATAATCATCCATCCTAGCTCTCTCTCTTAAATTGGATACAATTAATTCATGGAAGTTTTTTGCATTACAATTTTCTACCATTTTATGGATAGCTAAAAGATGATATTGCCTTGAATAGTTTTCAAAGGTATAGACATGCATGCAAACCCATGTTATATTTTTTACTATAGTTAACTCATCGATGGATAGAAAGATGAATAGAGATATCTTAACTCTTTATTTCAAATATTCCTTCTCAATAATGGCTAGACATTTTTCAATTTTTCAAGCACTATTATCTGACCAATGTGACTATGGAATATCTAGAAACCCATTATGTTGAAATAAAATTTTGTAATCTATAAAATTAGAAATGGGTCTTCCTTTTTTTTAAATGTAGAAAATAGTAGGGAATTTTACATATTTTGCCATAAAATTAGACTGCATAACTTTTCCAAATTATGCTTTGATGGTTCCTCCTTTCTCAACAAGATGATTTTGTCACTTTTTTATCATTTTTATATTCACTCACATATTTTACATGCATGCATTATTCTTCATTTTTCCATCTATGTTTTCTTATTATCTATTCATTTGGGTGCTTCATAGATATACATATATTTTATCAAAATATTTCTCAATTGTGTCCAATTTAAATTAAATTCTATATTCTTTTCCAAGTTTACAACTACAAATTATACATCTACACTCTATTGGAGGTTCATTACAATTTTTTAGGTCTACAAGCTCTATAAATGAATATTTGTCAACCCAATCAACTTGAAAAGACCTTCCTATTATCCACATACTACTCTTATGTTGTTGACTTTTTTAAATGGAATTTTCAAAAAAAAAAAGGTGTTTGAAAAGAACTGCATTTGTCTTGTGGAGTGCCCAAAGGAGTGTGTTCTAGTGAATTACCAAGAGGTGTGTCTTCTAGGGGTGGCATTTCATCAATAAAATCATCAGGTAGTGAGAAGTTATTGGAATTAATTCTTTTTAATGAAATAGTGTCAACATCCATGTTGATTTCTACATTGAAATAGTTTTACAATTATTCTAGAGTGAAAAAATTAACTGATAGTTTTGTTAAAAGAGTTAGAATTACCTATATTTGAAGTACTTATTGTCTGTGTAATCCTCTTTCTTGAATTTCTAAAATAAAACATGATTTTGTATTTTTCTAGTATTTGTTATAGTGATTTACTCTTATTGTTACCTCTTGATGTTGGAGCTTTGTTGATAGGTGATTTATTGTTACTAGCTTCCTATCCACTATTGGGCATCAAGCTACAGTCATGTAACATAGTACTATGGGGCATAAATCCATGACTATGTGACATACCACTACCAGATTCCATGTTTTTATCTCATGGAAAATGACCATTGAGAAATTAGTTATCATATGGAAAATCACCGTCAAGTGGTAGGTTACCATCATTTAGTAGCTTGTTGTTACATGGTAGGGTGTCGTCACATGGTAGGTTACCATCCTGTGATAGGTTGTTATCACAGGGTGTAATGTTATTGCATGATAGGTTACCATCGCATGAACCATTATCATCAGGTATTTGGTTGCTGCAACATGACACAGTGTTGTTGGGAATTCATTTTTCATTACACAACATAATGGTGGTAGATGTTAGGTTACTAAAAGGACTTGAGTAGTGGAGCATGGGCCATGACCTCAAGTCTCAAGATATTCACAATATGGTAAAGAAAGACACTTTATTTTTAAGTTTGTGACCTCTATGAACATATGTACTATATATACATGGAGAATTACATGGATAACTCCATAGTTATTATAAATCATTGGTGAACTAACCCCTAAAAAAATTAATATCCCAAAATTTTAGGTGAAAGGAACATATGTTTCACCCTAAAAAATTACCAAATTCAAATTCCTCAAAATAGAATATTCATGAATTAATGAATATTTGCCACTAAAATTTACCCTGAACTAGGGATGGGTTATATGATTGGATTGTAATTCCATTAAAATTATCTAATGCACCTAGCACATTTATGAGGGTGATGAATATAATTCTACAAGAATATATTGGTAAGTTTATGGTTGTTTATTTTGATGATATTTTGATATTTAGTAAGAAAAAAGAAGAACACTTATAAAATTTGAGAATGGTAATGGATTTGTTTAGAAAAGAGAACCTGTATGCAAATTTAAAGAAGTGCAAGTTTATGCAAAATAGTTTAGTATTTTTTGGATTTGTAGTTTTAACAGATGGTGTGAAAATGAATGAAGAGAAGATAAAGGTGATTTTTGAGTGGCCTATTCCAAAGAGCATTATAGAGGTAAGAAGTTTCCATGGTTTAGTAACTTTTTATATAAATTTTATTAAAAAATTTAGTAGTATTATGGCACCAATAATAGATTGCATGAGAGGGAAGGAATTTGCATGGATTAGAATGGCCATAAAAAGCTTTGAATTCTTGAAGAAGATTATAAATAGACCAATTTTAGCATTACTAGATTTTAACAAAGTGTTTGAGGTTAATTGTGATGCTTTATTTATGGGAATTGGTGATGTGTCAAGTCAAGAAGGAAATCCAATAGCATATTTCAGTGAAACATTGAATGAGATAAGAATAAATTTTTCTACTTATGATGTTGAACTTTATGCAATTGTATAGGCATTAAGACATTAGAGGAATTATCTAGTGCCTAACAAGTTTATACTATTTACAAATCATGAAACTTTAAACTATGTGAATACATAAAAGAAGTTAAATAGTAGGCATGCAAAGTGGGTTTTTTTCTTTCAAGGTTATACTTTTGTGTTGAAACATAAATCAAGAAAATAGAATTAGGTATATGATGCATTGAGTAGGAGGGTAGCATTATTAACTACTATGGTGAGTGAAGTAGTTAGATTTGAAGCTATCAAATAATTATATGATACTGATTCATATTTTATCAAGGTAGTTAAAAAGTGTACGAATCCATTAACAGGTGAGACAGATGTTATTCATGATGAGTATCTTCTGGAAGAAGGTTATCTCTTCAAAGTAAAATAATTATGCATTCTAATTGGGTCTCTATGAGACAATATAATAAGATATTTACATGGTGGTGGTTTGGTTAGACATCCTAGTAAAATGAAGACAATAGATTTGGTGAATTTTTGGCCAAAGATGAAGAGAGATGTGAAAAGGTATGTTTCAAGGTGCAGAATATGTTAGGTGGCTAAAAGACATGCACAAAATGCTAGACTATACATGCCATTACTAGTTCCAAAAATACCATGGATAGATTTGAGTATTGACTTTGTGTTGGGATTGCCAAACACACGGAGAGATAATGACTTACTTTTTGTTTTTGTAGATATATTTTTTAAAATGATTCATTTCATTACATGTAAGAAAACCAATGATGCCACTAGGGTTATAGAAATATTATTTTATGGATATTGTGAGATTGCATGGTGTTCCAAAAATTATTATTTTAGATAGGGACACAAAAAAATTATATCATTTTGGAGGAATTTGTGGAAGAAGATGAGTACCAAGCTACAATTAAATAGTACATATCACCCACAAATATATGGATAAACAAAAGTTGTGAATAGGATCTTAAAAAAATTATTGAGATACATAGTGGGAGAAAAACTAAAGCAATGGGACTTAGCATTACCACAATCTTGATTTTCATATAATAGTTTAGTGAATAGATAAAAAGGAAAATCACTTTTTAAAATTATTAATGAGATAAATCCTATCGTTATTTTAGATTTGGTACAGTTGCCAATTACATATCAAAATTAGTGATGATGTAGAAGCATTTGTTGAGCATATGTAGTGGTTGCAGGGAGTAAAAAAAAAATTGTAAGAAAGTAATGAGAAATATAAAGCATCAATGGATGTCAGAAGAAGATCCAAGGTATTTTAAGAAGGAGAGTTGGTAATGGTTTAGTTTAAGAAAGAAATATTTCCAAAAAGCACATATAATAAATTAAAGTACAAAAAAATCAGACCATGCAAAATTATGAAAAAAATCAATGATAATGCCTATGAGGTAAGTTTACCATAGAATATATATATATATATATATATATATATATATATATATATATATATATATATATATATATATATATATATATATATATATATATATATATATATATATATAATGTTTTCAATTTATATGAATTCCATGGAGAATATGGTGAATATGATGAAGATGAATAAGTAAATTGGGAGCAATAGGTTTCAAAGAAGAAAGAAAAAATAGTACAGGTTTTGGATATGAAGACAATGAGCACAATACAAGATAATTATTACAGGTATTTGGTGCAATGAAAAAGAATGAAAAAAGAATACAAAACTTGGATTATAAAATGGGAGCTGAATATGATTGATAAGGAAAAATGGCAGCAGTATAATCAAGCCAACTCATAGATGTTAAGTTGTTTTCAACCAAAGGAGAATGATGCAAAACAAATAGGCTGACCTTTTAGCATTACCAAGGGAGTTCTATCTTCCTAACAATGTTTTTGACCCATAGCTCCATCTGAGCTCTTTCATATAACAAAATAACTATATCTAAAAGTTTATTATTGTCCAAAGGAGTTCTACCTTCTTAACAATGTTTTCGATATTTTGTAGAGGCCATACATGATCATTTGTGGGTCCAAAATTATGATTTAATTATTTTAGTAGGATTTTTTTATTTTTAAAATTTTATTTTTTAGAATCGAACATCAAATTCAGTTGAATTTCATGCCATAGTCTAATTATAGTGTTAAGGATATTTTAGGAGATTTTTGAGATATTTTAGGAGTTTTTCAAAATAGGCATTTTTTTTTAATTTTAATTTTTTTTTTGAATTTTTATTATAAAATTTATTTTTTAATTTGAAGCTTATTTAAGAATGGTTTGGGTTTATAATTATTTCAAGTCATTCAATACGATCAATACAAGTTATTGTTCAAAATCTTGGCCTATTGGTAATTTTATTTGTCTTGTTAGTTTTTGGGTTCATTATTTAGTATCAAAACAAGTTCAAATATTGGAGGAGTAAAGAATGGTAAGATGACAAAGAGGTATTGTATAAATTAATTGGACTATAAAATAGATATAGAGATAAGTTCAATAATTAATAAAGGTTATCACCAATTAATAGAGAAGATAAGGTGGTGATGAGGAAGACATAGATCGTGATGAATAAATTCATTAAGAAGAAGAATAGAAAGAGCAACCACCATCAATGGAAGAGAGGATGGTTTGAGATTTATAAGAAAGAAATAAAAGAATCAAGTTTGATATTCAAGATTATCAAAGAAATTTAAAACTAGAGGAGTTGATAGATTGAATGAATATCATGGAGAAGTTCTTCAAGTAGAAGACTATGAAAGAAGACAAAAAGGTAAAGCTTGCATACATGAAATTGAAAGGTCATACAATGATTTGGTGGGATCATCTATAAAAATATTGACAAATAAAATGTAAAGGAAGATTAATTTGTGGAAAAATATGGAGAGGAAGTTGAGGGAGAAATTTCTTCCTGTGGATTTTGCATAAACCCTATATAGAATATTTTAGAATTTTAGGTAAAAAGATCACAGTATACAAGAGTATACAAATGGATTTTATAATCTTTCCATATGAGAGAAGCATGATGAAATAAAAGATAAAATGGTTGAAAGGTATGTAAATGGTTTGAAATTTTCTATTCAAGATGAACTAAGCATGCATAAAATACTTAACATGGAGGAGGCTTATCAATTAACTTTGAAGGTAGAAGAAAAATAAAATAGATAAAATTTTAGGACATTTACTGGTCCAAAAAGAGGTAGATCCTCTCTAATAAGGGGATGAGGTGGATTTAATACCACTAGAGGTGGCTTTAATTCCAATGGAAGTAAATCATTACATGGTACAAAAAATAAAAATGAAAATTGGCGAGGGTTTCAATACCAACAAAGAGGAAGAGGATTTCAGAGAGGGCAAGGTTATGGTGGTGCTAGAGGATGGCTTCTAAAATAGTGTAGATCTTATGTCTATTATAGATGTGGAGAAGAAGGGCACAAAGCATTTGAGTGTCTACACTATCAAGATCAAGAAAGTAGGAAAGAAGATCACCAAAGAGTAAATCTAGTTGAGGTTGAAATAGAAAAGAAAAACACTAAAGTTACACAAGTATATGTTGGAGAGAATCTCATGATGAGAAGAACCATGATCTCTCCAAGGAATGATCAAGTATAAAATAAAGAAGGTGGTGATGCATGGCTGCGATCAAATATTTTTTGAATAATATGTACTTCAAGTGGTAAGGTATTGAAAGTAATTATAGATGGTTGTAGTTGTGAAAATATGATTTCTAAAGAAATGATTGAGAAACTAAATATGTAATGTAAAAAGTATCATAATCTTTATTTAATTTCATGGTTTAAGAAAGAGAATGAAGTTACAGTAGATAAAAGGTGCTTAATAAAAAAAATTATATGAAAGAGTTATAATGATGAAATATGGTGTGATGTTATTCTGATAGATGCATGTCATGTGTTATTGGGAAGACCATGGAAATTCAACAGGAAAGTAATTCATGATGGATCAAAGAACACATACACTTTTTTGAAAGTTTGTACAAAGGTAGTTTTGTTACCTATTAAAGAGGAAGAGAAGATAGAAAACATGCTCTCTACTAAATAATTTATCTAAGATATGAAGTTAGTAGGTTGTTTTATGCATTAGTAGAAAATAATGGTAGAAAAAAAAGTGATGCTAATACCAATAGAAGTAGTAAGAATGTTCAAATAATATGTAGATGTTATGTTTAATGAGTTATAAGATGGTTTACCACTAAAAAGAGATATACAACATCACATTAATTTTATTCTAGGATCAGATCTACCCAATCAAGCAATTTATAGGATGAGTCCAATAGAACATGTAGAATTAAATAAATAGGTTACTAAATTACTAAGGAAGAAAGTGATAAGGAAGAGTATGAGTCCTTGTGCAACGCTAGCTTTGATAACTCCAAATAAAGATGGAGGATGGAGAATGTGTGTGGATAGTAGAGTAATTAATAAAATTATAATAAAGTATAGGTTTTATATACCTCATTTGGATGATATGATGGATGTGCTTGCAAGAGAAAAATATTTTACCAAAACTAATCTAAGGAGTGGTTATTATCAAATTTGAATTCATGAAAGAGATGAGTGGAAAACCACATTAAAAATTAGGGATGGCTTATATGAGTGGATGGTGATGCCATTCGGATTATCTAATGCACCTAGCACAATTATGAAGGTGATAAATACAATGATATAAGAATATATTGGTAAGTTTTTGGTTTTTTGTTTTGATGATATTTTGATATTCAGTAAGACTAAAGAAGAACACTTACAACATTTGAGAATAGTAATGGATTTGTTAAGAAAGGAGAAATATGCAAATTTGAATAAGTGTAGGTTTATGTACAATAGTTTGGTATTTTTAAGATTTGTAGTTTCAGCAGATGATGTGAAAATGGATGAATAAACAATAAAGGTGATTGTTGAGTGGACTATTCCAAAAATCATTATATATGTAAGAAGTCTCCAAAGTTCAGCAACTTTTTATAGAGAAATTATTTAAAAATTTAGTACAATTTTGGCACCAATAAAAAATTGCATGAGAAGGAATGAATTTGCATGGACTAGAGTGGCCACAAAAAGCTTTGAATTTTTGAAGAAGAAGATTATAAAAATACCAATTTTAGCATTACCAAATTTTAACAAAGTGTTTAAAGTTGATTGTCATGCTTCATTTGTAGGAATTGGTGATGTGCTAAGTTGAGAAAGAAAGCCAATAACATATTTCAATGATAAATTGGATGAGGTAAGAAAAAATTATTCTATTTATGATGTTGAACTTTATGCAATTATATAAGTATTAAGACATTGGAGGCATTATATAGTGCCTAAGGAGTTTATACTATTTATAGATCATGAAGCTTTGAAGTATGTAAATACACAAAATAAGTTGAATAGCAGGCATGTAAAGTGGGATCTTTCTTGCAAAGGTATAATTTTGTGTTGAAAAATAAATTAGAAAAACATAATTAAGTATCTGATGCATTGAGCAGGAGGGTAGCGTTATTAACTACTATGGGTAGTGAAGTATTTGGATTCAAAGTTATCAAAGAATTATATGATATTGATCCATATTTTAGGAAGGTAGTTGAGAATTGCCGAAATCCATTAAAATGTGTGATAGATGTTATTCATAATGAGTATATTATATAATAAGGTTATCTCTTCAAAGGAAAATAATTATGCATTCTAATTGGGTCTCTACAAGACAATATAATAAGAGAATTACATAGTGGTGGTTTGGATAGACATTTTGGTAAGATGAAGACAATAGCTTTGCTGGAAGAAACGTATTTTTGGCCAAATATGAATAGAGATGTTATAAGGTATGTCTCAAGGTATAGAATATGTCAGGTGGTAAAAAGATATGCACAAAATATTGGACTATACATGCCATTATCTATTTCAAGAGGATAATGGATAGATTTGAGTATGGATATTGTGTTAGGATTGCAAAACACCCAGAGAGGTAATGATTCAATTTTTATTGTTGTAGAGAGATTTTATAAAATTCTTCATTTCATTGCATGTAAGAAAACCAATGATGCCACTAGAGTTGGAAAATTATTTTTTTATGGATATTGTGAGATTGCATGGTGTTCCAAAAACTATTACTTTAGATAGGGACACAAAAAATTTAATTCATTTTTAGAGTACTTTGTGGAAAAATATGGGTACTAAGCTAAAATTCAATAGTGTATATCACCCACAAACAAATGGACAAATAGAAGTTGTGAATAAGAGCTTAAGAAATTTATAGAGATGCATAGTGGGAGAGAAGTCAAAGCAAAGGGACTTGGATTTACCATAACATAATTATGCATATAATAGTTCAGTGAATAGATCAAAAGTAAAGTCACATTTTCAAATTATTCATGAGAGAAATCTTATGGGTATTTTAGATTTGGTATAATTTCTAATTGCAGATAAAATTAGTGATGATGCAGAAGTGTTTGCAGACCATATGAAATAATTGCAAGGAGTAACAAGAAATTTACAAAAAAGTAATTAAAATATAATGTAGCAGTAGATTTTAGAAGAAGATCCAAGGTATTTGAAGAAGGAGAGTTGGTAATGGTTTACTTGAGGAAAGAAATATTTTTAAAAGGGACATATAATAAGTCGAAGTACAAGAAAATTAGACCATGTAGAATTGTGAAGAAAATCAATGATAATGCCTATGAGCAAAGTTTACCATAGAATTTTGATATATCTCCAGTATTTAATATTTCATATTTATATAAATTTCATGGAGAAGATGGTGAAGGTGATGAAGATGGAGAAGTAAATTAGAAGCAGTAGGTTCTAAAGAAGAAGAAAAAAAAAATAGTGTGGGTTTTGGATATAAAGATAGTGAGAAAAAGACAAGGGGATTATAATAGGTATTTGGTGCAGTAGAAAGGATTGCAACAAGAAGACAACACTTCGATTATAGAATGGGAGCTAAAAAAATTGACAAGGGAAATGACAGTAGTATAATCAACCAACTCACAGGAGCTGAGTTGTTTTCAACTAAAGAAGAATGATGCCAAAAAATAGGCCAACATTTCAAAGGCTATAACTTTTGATGCATAGCTCTGTTTAAGCTCCTCCACATGCCGAAATGATTGTATCAAAAATTTCATTATTGTCCTAGGCAGTTTTCCCTGCCTAGCAAAGTTTTCAATATTTTTTGGAAGCCATACATGATCATTTAAGGGTCCAAAATTATGATTTAATTATTTTTTGGGGTTTTTATATATTTAAAAATTGTATAAATTTAGAACCAGACATAAAATTTATTTTAATTTTATCCCATAGTCTAATTATAGTGTTTAGTATATTTTGGGAGATTTCTAGGATATTTCAAGAGTTTTTAAAAATAAGTGTTTTGTTTAGAGTTTAGTTTTACATGTGAACTCTAATTTTTTATTTGAGGCTTATTTAATCATGGCTTGGGCTTGTAATTATTTCAAGTCATTAAATACAAATCAATACAAGTTATTGTTTAGAATCTTGGCCTATTGGTAATTTTATTTATTTTGTTAGTTTTCTGTTTTATAAGTGAAGGATAGGGCCTTTTTTGAATCTTCCCATCTTATTTATTCTCACCATAGTCTAGTCTTCCTTTTCATATTGATTTGAATTAGGTGAGAAGGGGATAAATATTTCGATTGGACCTTATTCCTTACAACTTCCCTTAGAGACTTTATTTTTAGATGAGGAGATTAAAACTACCATTGTGTTTCCCTCTACTTGAGAAGGATCATTTTTAGCTAGAGGTGTTTATTTTGGTTCAATGGAATTGAGATATTTCCAAAAAGAGTCTTATCCTGTGATATTTGAATCACCCCCTTTCACAGTAAAGTCGCTAGAGCAAAAATCTTTTCACCAATAAGTTTTCTTCTTTCTCTTGAAGTTTCTACATTCTAAGGATAACTGACCAGTCTTGAAATAATATCGATAATGAAAATACAAACCTTCATAGTAAAGGGTTTGAATCTAAAACTTATCGACAACTTTAGTTCCATGTTTATAAGAAGATTCATGGAAATATCTATGCTTACTAATATTATACCAAAGGTACTATGAGAGTACACAAAAGTGGTTGGGTTAGTTTCAAAATCCTCTCCTAGGCTATTACCTATCACCTTGAAGCAAAGACTAGAACAAACGTGGAGAGGGAAGTTGGGAAGATGAACCCAAATGGGCCTGGTATTGAATGGTTCAATGAGGTGGTTGAAGTGTGGAAACCATGGTTTCATGACTAGGGGTGGTGATCCAAAGCCCATTGTTGAGTTTGAATCAATTTCTTATCCTTAAAGCAACTAAATTCAAATATGAATAATCTTTTTGAAAAAAGGTGAATTTTCATCTTACTTTCCCTAAGAGGTTGCCAGTTCTTCGAGACCTGGGTTAGAAGAGTTGGGAGTTTCAACTAGAGGTTGACAAATGAGCAAATATTGCCTCTAGAAGAGAACCATTCTTAATTTTATAACACTATTTAAGTCTCTTCCTTACCAAAATATAATGTTGGATGTATCATGGTAGGCTTGAGAGGGAATGAATCAGATCTATGTGAATTTTTGGATCAAGAGACTGCCTCAGTTAAGGACTACCATTTTTTCTATCTGTAACTGGAACAAAGCAATCATTTATTTTTCTAATGTCACCTCGCATGTCCTTATTCCCATGGATTTAGGTTCTTCCATATTTCTACTAACTTTCATCTTTTTTCTAAGTTCGAGATTCATCTTTCTCCCTAGTCTTCTTGGTGCCTTCTTTCCTTTCCTTTGAATCCTAGGTAGAAACCTGCATGACACCATCCTGGACAACACTTTGTGTGATTTTACCTTTTTTCTCACTCAAATCCCTCTCCCTAGTTCACATGAAGATGATATTAGTTGCTAGATCAATAGAAGGATCTTTTAAATTTTCCATTGAATAACCAATTTTCTCAGTATCCACTATTTGTGGAGGAGTAACATGTGTGTGTGTGTGTGCACATAATTTAGTTATAATATTAGATTATATAATTGATGACAAATTATATTTTGATGATGATGATGATGATGATGATGATGATGATGATGATGATGATGATGATGATGATGATGATGTCAAACAATATAATATTATGAGAGACAATGGAAACACATCCACTTCTTTGTGTTATTTAAAAAATAGATTTTATTTTGACTTAACACTAACAGGACCACAACTTATACATGTATTTACCCACGAAATCTCTCTAATTAGAAAAATATAATTTTATTAAGAATGATATCACAACACTACATATTTGTATAGAAGTCTAAGAAAAATAAAATATATTAAAAAAATAAAAATTTAATATAGATGTCAGCAACAAAACTAACACAAACAAAATATTCTCATAGATTTGACATGAATATATTGATTTTACCTTAACTTACCTAACAATCGTTACATTCCTAATCTCTCTTCTACAAATGTTTGACTATCAAACTCATTTTTGAATAAATTTTAAAATGATTCATAAATCATTCACACAAGTCTATTTACAAGAAAATAATTATTTAATATCATCAAAAAAAAAAATTATAATACTAAAAAAATAACACATCCATCATACGATGCACATATCTTACCTTTTAATAAAAAATAAAAACAAAAAAATTTGAAAAAAACAACATAATAACCCTATAAACTTGTACAGATATTTATAAGAAAGAAACATGTTATTTTTTTATTTTTTTTAATGGCTCACAAAGGATTATCACAGCTGTGTTTACAAACGCCAATAAAGAGACGGCAGTCCCTGGGATGATAACAGTTAAACATGGCAGAAGGATTCAGCATAACACTATGGACTAAAATTGAATAAAAATTTATAACTTTTAAAACATGGAAACAGCTCTGTTCACTAGTTCAATCTTTTCAAAACAACGAATTTTTAGTGTATTCAATTTTTTGTGATCCAAAGCACATTACTAAGTCCTCTCTAAGCACTGTTCTACTTCTCTCTTTTCTGAACGTAAAACAGGAAGGCCTTCCTACCTCAACCCAGGACAAATTATATTTACAGAAACAGTACCACATATACTTCTACTTTTAGAATGTTACAATTCATACGGAAATAAAGATTTTGATATGAATTACAGAAAGAAAAAAATCACTAATGGACAAACAAAAACCTACGAAGGACCCGGCTATTACCAAGCCAAAAAGAGAGGAAAAAAAAGGGTACTTTCAACACCTAATCCAGGTAACCTTATACCCGAGTGATAGAAAAAATACTTTTCGCTAATCTGTCAAGTTTTTTAAGGACATGGTAGGTATAAGCAGAATGGAATCTTTAAATGAGATGATTTTTTTCGGTATAATATTTATCCTGATGATAAATTTAAATAGTGTTTCAAATATTGACAACAATGAAAAATTAATCACAGCATCTTCAATTAATAGTGCAAACTATACCCAACCAAAAAAAAAGAAGAAAGAAAGAAAAAGGAAAATTTTCTTTTCACTAATCTATCAAGTTCCTTAAAGACATAGTAGGTATGAGCGGAATTGGCAAAACCCTAAAACTTGGAGTGAGAGTCTTGCCAATCCGGAAATACCTACTAAGCTGTTAAGAAGAGTAAAAAAACTGAATAAGGTCGTCCACTATGTTGTTGCTTGAACACAGACACGAAATGTTAAGAGTTGCCAATGCCCTTCATATAAGCAAAATGAAAAACAACCCTAACTTTGTGCACCGCATCACGCGGATGGCGTTTTGTTATTTATCGTCTGGTGTAATGCATTTTGCTCGATGAAGCGTGGAATGTGTAGATAGGTGGTCAACAGTAAAAGGAACTGTTCATTTTATGACAAACATATAATAAGTCAAGATTCCTTTTTCCATTAAAACTTGAATTACATTCAATGCATTGTTGCCTTTATCATGTATTTTATTTTGGTTAAGTTGTTAACAGTTCGTTTTTAAGTTCATATTCTATAAGATGTTCTAACAAATGTTTAAACTTTAGTATTTCCCCTTTTTCATAGTTTAAGAGATTTCTCATTATATGGTCGACCATTGTTTAATTTAACAAAGGTCAATTTGTTTGAGATATCGTGCATGTGTACAAATTATTCTCTCAACCACATTTTGGGGTTTTTATAGTATATGTAGTAAGTAGTTTTGGAAATAGATTCCTTCCTTCTTTAAAGCTTTTTGTTATGCTTATTTTCTTTTTTCAATAAAATAGGTACGACACATTATTACAACCGATAAATTAACAAGGACATAAATTTTTATTAGAATATATTTCAAATGTAAAATATAAGTTTGCAATTATCATAATGTATTCAACAATAATGTACCATAAATTATTTGGCATTGCACTCATATTCACACGTAAATTTTCATCTAAACATTTTTTACACAATTGAAGTCAAAACGGTCAGCAAATTTGACCCAAGGCATCATAGATGTGGTTGGACACCACGTGACAACTTTGGGTCTGCTCAAGTCTACATTACCAGGGATTGCAGATGTGCCACACATCGTAAACATAGTCCCCTGAGTTCATTGCCAAACACAATTCTCTTGATCCTATGAGTTTCAGGATGCGTCCATGTGGTAGCATCTCAAGCTCTTGTGCCTTTGACAACATTGGGACTTAAACCTCAAGGTAAGCTCCCCTGAGGTTGTGGGCTTTGAGAGATGGCCACATGGTAGCTCCTCGGGCATCTAGAACTTTAGAACCTTTGGGGTTTAAACCTCCAAAGGTTTAACTCTTTATTCCTTCACGTTCCTATAATGCTACTACATGGTAGCTCCATGGGGCCACTCTTGCCACAGGTCTGTCACTTACTAGGTGACTCCATGATAAGATCCACTTGGCAACAATTCAGTAACTCACTGCTTTGCCACTCTACAGGGCTAGCATGACTTAATTGGGGGTATGAAGTAGTGGGGTTCTGCCACATGGTAGCTATTATTGTTGGTAAATTTAAGAGTTGAATAGAAACTTGCACATAAAAAACTTAATCACATAGTATAATATTATTTCTTCATGTTTTCGATACAATAAATTTGGCTATCATATAGCTATGGAGGTAGCACAACAACCTCCTAGAAAATAGGATGGACAAATAGCAACAAATCTTACAGGAATATATTTCTCATAACAAACCTACTAACATGCTTATGATAGCTTTAAAATATTTAAACCTATATAATAATTAATAATGTTATTAAATCCTAACATTTACCCTCTTAACATTATTAATTCCTAACACCCCCTTAATTCAAACTCGATAAAAAAAATTTACACTCTTCGTGTAGCCTGCTCACTTTCTGATATGGCATGCCATATTTATGGCTTCATGGTCTTGATGGTACCTTGGTTTTTCTTTGGAGGATTACCACAAACTTGGAAGTGACATGAGTACATCTCTATGCTTAACACCTTTGATGGTTTTTTGGATTACCACAAAATAAATGGTTTTTTGTTGTAGGTTGACCACAAACCTAGAGGTGGCAAGAGGTCTCAACCAATTTGGTGATTTCTCAAAACTCCATAAACCCTTTTCCAAGAACTAGGCACTACTTTAGTTCTTTCACTCTCCATAATGTTCTTCATTAGAAGGTACCAAACTGGAAAATAATGCTAAGTATTTTTATTGAAAAACACACTCCACACAACATAAAACAAACACACTAAAAAATGTCACCATAGCATGATGTGACCCCATCGCAAGTGACTCACGAGAGAATGTCAAATGTCCTCTAACCTCCATGTATCTTCTAGCCTCTAGTATCCAATACTACTTACTCAGATGATATCTCAATGAAGTTCAAATGCATTAATGTTTGAGGGAAATCCCCCCCCCCCCATAATGCAAACATCGCATACAAGAGATAATGCATCTGTACAACAAAGGAATCAACTTTGATGACCGATTGATATATACGATTTTTACAAATGATGACACACTTGAAACATTTAAAAATCAATTCTTTTGACATTTTTGATATAGATGACAAAAACACTAATGACTCAATATATTTTGATAGATTAACTTTTGATATTTTTTTTAATGATAATGATGAATTTGACCAACATCATATAAATAAATAAACACTTATAAAATATAATGACTCAATACTAACTAAATTTTTGGGTTTTATTTTTAATAAAACTCATTTTTTTATGATTTCAACATTTCCTTGTTTTGTATCAATAGAGCATAGAATTTAATTAGTCTACAGGCAAAGTGAATAGATGATAAACACAAGAAAATATTACTAAGATTAGACCAGATGGTAGAAGAAATGTGAATCAAGGCACATACTTTATTTCTCCATGTGATGTACAATGTAATAATTAGCTCGACAAACTTGAAGACTACATGCATATGTAAATTATTACATAGCAAATAACATTGTATGGGCCATGTAAAATATACCAGCACAGTGGATGAGGAATGAAGTTGATCTACATGTGAAAATAGCAAGATGCTTAAATATGCATGATATACATCCTGGCAAGACTCCAAGTATAAAACATACACGTGAATGATGAGGGAGAAATAGAGTGTGATAAACTGATTTCAACCTATGATCAACATGTAATAGACATTGATTTCACTAGAATGTATGATTATCCACATAAAAATTATATGGATCTGAAAGTGAAAGAAACTACACCATAGATGGTGCACAAGATGCAAATGGAGAGATCTCATGAATTTGGATGGAGCAATAGGTATGTAAAAATAATATCAATATTTGACAGATGTTCTAATCCATGAGCATAAAAATAACAATAATTGAACACTATCTAAAAATGTATAAGATAATAACATGAATTAATGGCAAAATCATGAATGTAGGCAATATGACTTTGGATATCTAGTTGAAACAACAATCTATAAAATGTGTACAACGGAGGAAGAACATATAGATAGGTAATGGAGAAGGCACTTCACAACACATATAAAATTGGTGAATCTATACCAATACTTTTTTATCTCATAATAAATTTAAAACAACTAACCCATAGCTACTCATATGTATTTATTAAACCATTAGAACCTCCCACTCTGATACCACACTATTGGCAAACTGAAGAGCCAAATATAAAATTACACATAGAAAATTAATCACATAGTATAATATAATTTCTTCATATTTTTGATACAATATATTGGCTATTATATATCCATGGAGGTAGAAAAATAACCTCCTAGAAAATAGAATGGATAAATAATAACAAATCTTATGGGAATATATTTCCCATAACAAACCTACTAACATACTTATAATAGGTTTTAAATATTTAAACTTATATAATAATTAATAATGTCATTAAATCCAAATAGTTGACACCAAATATTACACCTTATAAGAGGGTGTTCAATCCTCTTCTATATTCTGGAAACATGGTAATACTTCTAGGTGTGTGGATTTACCTACAGGTAGAATTAGACCTCTAGGTTTAAGGGCTAGATCCCTGAATTACCTTGAAATGCTTATCACCTAACTAACTAGTTTATTATGGGGAAAAGAGTTATAAATTTATATTAAATGAAACTATTCTAATTAGATGATACACAAATATGATTTTCACATGACCATCATACCTCTTTCACTAAGAAATATGGCATACAAACTAGCGTCCTAAGTCCTAGAAGGTTCTAACATAGAGTTGATATACATGAAACAACACAAGGTAATGGAACTAGAGGGAAAATTTCAAACTCTATGGAAAATTATACACTTTAAAATATTCCTAACACACTAGCTACACACTATATGACCTATTAGAATAGGAACTCTTGCATAAACATGAAAGGATAAGGAAAGCAAGGATAGAGGATTATCACTAACTTCACCATGCATCATTTTACACACTTATAAAAACATTCTTGAACTCAAAACCAGACTTTTATAGATTTTTCAAAGGAAAAATACAATGTCATTCCCACAGGGCTTTGTCATATGGTGTGGTATTAGTCTACAAGAGCCAAAAAGGCTAATACTTATAAGAAAGGAGAGAGAGGATAACATAATAAAGTTCAAAATTCACTAAGATATGTGCCATGCTAAGAATAGGATTTACACATTTAGGATAGATTAATATGTAATATAAAAGGCAAGGTCTTTTTGAACAAATCTCTTTTAAAACATGAAACATCATGAAATGTGGCATAGAAATCCTTTTGCTTGTTCAAAAAACTACCTTAATAATTTGGCCCTTTTAGAACATCTCATAACTAACTAGGGATATATGTTATGATTTCACCAAGGATTACTGGTTGTATTCATGCTTCAACATGCAATTTTTACATCCCTAATCATCAATATTATTTTATAGATGAGTTGCCACTGCTTACAGTCCAAATAACTCCTCTTTCATCCACCTCTTACACTTGGCACAAAATTTGTCTTTATTTTTCCAATATGATCCATAAAATGGAGTGTATGACACCTATTAGGACACCTCATAGCCTTATATTCCTCAAGTGGACCTTAAAATTCCATCCACTTCAAGATTTCACTCTCTCACCAGCTTGCTCACTATGCCATCTTGGACTAGCTGAAGTGAAGGTACTTGTAAAATAACTTAGGAAATATTTTATGGTAATAAATGGACATTATAGTCTATATTAAGACCTAATATCTCTCCCAAAGTTTATTTCATCTATTTAAACTCTCGTATGCCTACACAATACATAAAATTGTCAAGAAAATCCTTTTTTTACCTCGTTTGTATAGGTAGGGTAAAAATCAATAAGATGGGAAGGATCCTGGGACAGTCCTCTACAACATCCAACAATTTCTCAAGCCATGTTATTCCATCTTGAAGCATCTCCTTCCTCATTTTCCCAATCAGGTCTTTGGCAAGGGTTTTAGGCCATTTTTCCCTTTAAGGATGTTTCATGCAGGTCTAACATCCAATTCTCCAACAAATTATTCAAAATTAAAATTATTTACCCTATTTAACAACCCCCAATCCATTAGTCTTCCATGTACAACCTCCAAGTAGGTATGAGCATTTTAAATTAGCATCTCAAGCTTTTGTCTTCATTCCTCATAGGCCTAATGATGTTTAAGCCAATAAATGGTTTTCCATTGGTTTTATCTACATTTTAATATCTTTAACACTCCATATAACTCCCCATATAATTTTTCTAATACTTTTTAAGGCCTATATAATTCTATAAATGATTCTAACCCCCCAATTAAACTTTAGGCCTAAAATAGACCTATAGGTCTGCATGTATGCTTGTAAGTTTAGGACATCTTGTTGATTTTATCACCTCTATAAATTGTTACTCATTTTATTCCATGCCTATCACATCTTTCCACATCCTTATTTAATTTCTCACCAAGTTTCCAACTCATCTTTATAGCATTTTTCCTCTAAACCTGTAGATTTGTATCTTTAAGGAATACCCTTTATCTAAAACAAAATAGAGGGTACTTCCTTTTTTGTATTATGGGAAAGGATGATATTAAATGTTATCTCTGGTGGTGAGGCACCAATTTTCAAGGTATTATCATGCCTTTAGCACCATAAGATGTTCAAAATCCCATGACAAATATGTGGTAAATGTCATTGTATGCAGGGTCCTAATTATAGACTATGTGTTACCTTGAAAGAAACCTCTCCTTCCCTTGTTTGAATTTTTGAGGGTTCTCTTGGGACAATTACAAATATGATTAATGTGTTCCCAAATTTATTACTTCTCAAACCTTGCCAAACACCTCCGTATACACCTTGTTCTTGACTGAGTACAAATGTTGACTATGTTTTCTATTTGAGGGAGACACCTATAGGTGTTAGTGCATGATTAAACCTTAAAAACAATGCCTATATATCTCCTTAAAGTTTCCAAATTCATTTTTTATTTATTTGGATCTATCCACCTCATGTTCAATCCATGCCAACATTAAGAGCACCATTTTTTAGCTCATTGTCATACTGTAGTCAGCTATAGTTGATAGTCTTGGAGAAAAATATGGGTCTTGTAGGTGGATATCTATCTTAGAACCTATGCCACATGATTTTTTATCCTTATTATAACCTTTTGAGGAATATTACACTAGAAAGTTTTTGTATTTAAATATCTAAGTTCACATTATAGACCTATAGGAGTCTATAGACAATTGTAAAAAAGTTATCCTAGGCTCAAGCACACTTGTAGGTGTTAATGGGGTCAAAAACATAGTATTCTAACCTTTATTGATGATCTTTGAACCATAAATGATATCTTTAAATTCTTATAATCACTTGTCATAATTATATATTCTCACCTTACCATCCTTCGATGTAGACGTCACTTGGAGCCAAAATCATGTAGACATCACTAAAAAATTATAGTGAACAAATATCAAAAATGGAAGCCTTCAAACACCATGCTCCTATAGTCATACATACATTCCTCTTTTCATGGTTATACCTCTTTTTGGAGGCTAAAACATAGGTGTATTCAAACTCATCTAGGCATCATGCAACATTGTTTTACGGTATCCACAAAAGAGCTTAGGCCTCTATTTTGATGTTTTAGGTATTTTATTCCTAAACTCAGATCCTTCATCTTTGAACATGGTTCTTGATCTTACTTTCCTATTTAATGCTTCAAACATGACTATCATGGTCTCTTCATCATCCTAGGACCTCAAGATAATTTCAAACATGTCCATTCTCCTCCATTAATCATTCTTAGATCTTTTTAGTAGCCTATAGATCCATACACAATAATGCATAAGGAAATGGAGTTATAACATGGGTTATGAACATCCTATGACCTTATAATGGATTATAAAGGCCTCTCCATCTTTTTCAAACTAGATGAAGACATCAAAACATGATTGAGCATCCCTATGAAACACTCCCAAGTCTCTATCCATACCACTTGTAGGTGGACATTTCAATGTGTAGGTAGTGAGTGTGGAGAAACATGAAATTTATGCATAATGTATGAGCATTCAAAAAAATATATACGCTCCCAATATCTCCAAATGGATTTCACAACATTGCAATTCTTAAAACAAGACCAATTGTCCTTATCCCAATGTGACATTCTCCTAAGAGTGCACACCAATGGTATATGCCTTTGCATATAAGATAATTTATTATCATCAGAGAGGTCTATTTTGTTTGTTCACACTCAAATGGGTGTTTAACAACATAATACTCTTAATAACTTCCTCATAATTATTCTCAAATCTCAAAACAATAGGACTATATGTGGATATTTGTAGGGAGTTGATTATGTGCTTTGCTTTTGACTACAAATCTATGATGTTGGTTTTAAAGATTAAACTTGAAAGGATATGAAGGAAAGGAGACATTTGAGGCATGATGAAAAACACCACACATTGCATTGAAACCACTACATAAAAATAAATCTTATGGAAGTGGTGAAACTTGACTGCAACCTCACTTGGTTACACCTTCGTATAATTTGAACTATTTGTCCCATGATATCATTTTCAAACATGAGACCAAGCATGGGAAATGTGAGAGGAGAGATTTAACATCATCTATAATCAAATTAAACAACTGATTTTTTATGTACTTTCTCAAATAGGAGCAAAACCTATAGGTTGTGGGAAATAATAGGCAGAAAAACACAGTCAACTTGTTAAAGATGGTTCATAAAATATAATCCACCATTAGTTGAACTCTAAACATTAAATTGAATCTGACCAAGCTTAATATCCACCATGAATATAATTTGACTTGGGAGTCCTCCTACTGGCCATACCAACCAAAAATATCCACCATGAAGAGCATTTGACCTGGGAGTCCTCCTACTGGCCATACCAACCAAAAACATGTTGACCAGTTTCATGTGAATAGTGGAGCAATGGAGAGATATAATGGTTTTAGCTTAATTTTGGAACTAAAAAAACATTTAAATAATTTAAATGAGTCCAAGGAAGTTTAAGATCCATCCCAAGAGATTCTCCCATATGCCACTCTCTCCCATAGGTCGTATAACCTTTAAAACTCCCTCTTTTCCACTTATTTTCTTGATTTTTAGTTAACACCTGCAAGTTTCTATTAGTATTGGCATTCCTAGAAAGGAATATGATAGGGACTAACATGAAGTATGTTGGATAGGACTTTATAATAGTTTTATTTCTTATAAAACCATACCAATTGCATTTAATACTCTAAAATGACCCCTAAATGGCATCAAATGACACAAACACTAAATTAGACCACCAAGGATAATAAGACATTAAATGAAATTAAATGAACTATAAAAAAAACCTATTACATTATACAATACCCCTATATCCAATTTTGGATTATAAGGGGCTGACTCATTTTGACTTCTAGTCAAAATGGTCAACATTCTTGGCGATTTCCCAAGGATGGTATGCTTGTTATACGAATATTAGTAGCCTAATCATGTCCATTAGGACATGGAATCATATGTACACCATTTTGAATCATAATTTTCCTTTGAAACCATACCAAACACAAAGGAAAGGTACACAAAATAAGACACACTCAAAAGAGACACACGTGTTCAACTAGAACACTTATGGAACACAACACAACTAAAAGAAACACACACACACACACACACACACACACACACACACACACACACACACCTAATATATTATCTTAAAAACCTATCTCATGAGGTGAAATGTATGATCATACCCAAACCAGGGTCAAATATAGTCCCCCTTATATCTTTTTCACTCCATGATGGCAGCCTATCATGAGGATCATGCTCATCACCAATCACTTGCATATGTGTATGGTCAACAAGCTTACCAACTCTATTCCTTCTCCTATCTACAAGTGGACTATTTGGTTTCTTCATGAATTATTTTTATTTCTCTCTAAGAGCCTTGGTTATATTTTAAATGCTCTTAATCTCTATCACATCTAATTTACATTCCTCAAACTACAAAATGGAATGTATGACAATTGCCTCATCTTTGTGCTCTTCTAGGCCATCATGTACTTGATGTTTTGGATCATCAATATTATTTTCACCATCTTCCAACACTTTTGTAGATGATTCTACCTTAGGTGGAGCTTCAGAATGTCCTTGAAACACAACCAAATCTACGTTGATCTCATCTTCCATATTCACAACTTATTTGGCAATAGATCTATCAAACTCTTTCATGACTGTAGTTTCTTAATCAATATAATGACAGTTATCCTTGTGTTTGATAAAATCACTCAACAACATGATAATATTATCCATGCTTTGTGTGACAATAAACATTATTTTTTTTATAATTTTTGGAAAATACATCAAATATAGAATTATTAGGAGAAGAAGGAAAAATACCAATCTAATCAAATTATTGAGATATGGCACCAAACCTTTTCCATATGTCATCTTCCTTTATAACATGAGTATCATAATGAAGGGCATATTAATCAATAGTAGATAGAAATACATCATTATTCCTAATATAGTGATCAATTATGTTCCTCAGCCTATCATTATCATACTCATGAATCATATAGTTACCTTCAACATCTTATGCAAAAGAATGTTTGACACTTACTTCAGCTCCCTAAAAAAAGATCTTCATGCATGATATAAGTACCAAGGTCATTTTTATTAAAGGATGAATAAATATCATGATCATAAGTTCTATTACCATATTAATCAAAGAAAACTTTATAAATTCCCTCAATTTTATAAGAACCACCACCCACATTAGACTCCTCCTTCTCATTGATCACACAATTCAAGTTAGAGCTTATTTCGATGTAGGGTTCAATGTGAAACCTTGCAAGAGATTGAGATCTAATGGTCACCTTGGTTCCATACCTTTTCATAAAGGTAAATAAGGACAAATAAATTTATAGATAGCCACCTATATTGGATATAAAGTCCCTTGAAAGGCAGATTGCAAAATGAGCAAGGAGGTCTACAATAACAATGTCTTGGAGGATAAGAAAGCTAGGAAAATCATGCAATAAAACCTTCAAATTTTTTATCAATATATTGTCTTATCAAGTGTACCATATATTTTAATCAATCCTTTTATATGGGTTTCATATTTTAGGCCCATCTTATCATGTACAACCTTGGGCATGATTGATGTAGAAGCTCCACTATCAACTATTCAATTGTGTACTAATTTTCCACCAACTATGAGAGTGAGCTATAATGGTGGATGTTTCCAACCCATAGTATATGGTTAAATAATGTTATTAGGGAAATTTTTAATATAAATATGACCATGACTTTGAATTGAAGGTGAAGGATTAGTGGGGACAGTGGGTAACTACTTTTGTAATAGGTCTTTTTGGTCAGGCATGTGAAGGACATCCCAAAAGGAGATGGATGCTTTGGAAATTTTCAAATATTCCACTATGTTTAGGGTATTATTACTCACGTTCTCTTGATTCCTTGAGTAAAAAAAATTCTTGGAACTTGAGTAATTAAGACACCTTGAACATACCTTACCACATTTTGAATTGAAGGAGGTGTAAAACTGTTTAGAGATGCCATGCTTGCAACCATGCCTTGATGCTTTGGAGGAGGATTAGATGAACTTATAGGAATTATATTGTCACCTAATAGAGCCTTCCTCTTTGACCTTATATTATATACAATAGAGGCTCCTTGATTGAGTAAAAATGTGTCTCCCACCAATAAGTTGGTGAAGCTCTCTCCATGAGGCTATCAATTCTCATTTGCTTACATCATGACTTCATCTTCAACTAATAGGAGATGAGTGACTCCTCTTTGAGTAACTATATCTTTCTATACACCTTCATTATCATCCATGAATTATCCTTATTGTCAATCTTCTCCTTGCATAAATGTTTTATTCACCACTACCATCTCTCTTTCATTAGTGATGAAGTTGGGATTGTAAACATTGACAGACCTATTGAAGTTAGGCTGCCCTTGACCTCTTCCTCTCCCAAATTTTTGGTCATATTTCTACTGATAGGGATATTTATTTTTATAATCACCTTGTTTCACGTTATCTTACCTATTTTGAGCTTCTAAGGCTTGGCATCTTATATCATAGAACTTAGACTTTGACTGCCAATCAATATCATCTTATGCCCTCTTACTAGTAGTCCTCGGCTTAAAATTTGCATTATAAACTTAATCCACACTTGGAGTATTAGGAAATAATTTTTAAAAAAATAAGGAGGAAACTTTCTTGTTTAAATGAGGCCATTATCAACTTGAATGACAAGTTCATATGCATTAGGAAGAGTGAAACCACCCATGGATTGGAGCATGATAGCAATATGAGTACCAATGTCTCTCAAGTAGGTAGAGAATACAAAGCTCATAGGTGGTCTCATGGGAGGAGGAAATCTATACCAATTCATTTGAAACATCACATTTAATTCATGCATTATTTATTTGGGGACTGTTTTGATCACATTGAGTTGATGTATGAGAGAGGTATGGTCACTTTAATATTCAAACCTTGAATTCAACAACACTCCAAAGTCTTTAGATGATATGATACATCCACCAAGTAAATTCCTATACCAATCAAGAGATTTCCCTCTAAGGGATGTGGTAAAGAGTCTAATGGAATTATTGTCCTCAATGAAATTATGGAAACTACAAAAATTTTAGATATCCCTAATGTGTTCACTAGATGTAACATGACTCACACCATTGAATGTAGGCACATTATTTATGGCATTAAGAGGAATGCAATCATAGGATTGAAGGTAGATTGGATTTTTAGTATTAAAAGAAATAAAGGCATGTTGAATAGCTATATTTTCTTCAATATATTCAACCTCATCACTTCCTTGGTTATAAAATCATGTTTCTCTTCAAAAGGCAGTTAGGATGAGGGTATTGAACTTCAAGAGGAAGTTTACACTGAATAGGTGGATTGATAGGATTGAATAATCAACTAGATGATGACCTAGTAAGAACCATGAATCATGAGATAAATTTTATCATAAAAAATGGAATTCAACCATATTTTAACATTAATGGAGTTTAAAAATGCTAAGTATCACACCAATTTGTAGATGATGTTGTCAAGACCAGCATTCACCTTGAAAATTTGTCTTGAAGATAATGGGTCCCATTGGGCATGCCAAAACTATTTTCACCAAATATTTCACCCTATAAAATGGTGGTAAATCCTATTCCATATTTTTGAAACATGGTAATACCTCTATATATATGGCTTTACCTATAGTTATAAGTAGACCTCTAGGTTTAACGACTAGTGATTATCACTAACTTCACCATACATCAAAGATAGACGATTACACTAACTTCACAATAAATCACTTTGTAAACTTATAAAAATGTTAATGAACACAAAAAAAAATGTATTAATTTATCAAATGAAAAATACAGTGTCATTCCAATAGGGATTCACCATATAAGGTGTGGTATTAGTCTACAAGAGCCAAAATGACTACTATTTATAGAATTAGAGAGAAAGGAGAAGAGAATAAAGTTTAAGAGTCACTAAGACATGTGTCATACTGATAATAGGATTTAAACATGTAGGATATAATAATATGGAATATACCATGCAATCTATTCTTGGAAAAATGTCCCTCAAAACATGAAACATCTTGAAATTTGGTGTAGAACTCCTTTAGCTTACTTAAAAAATTGCCATCATCATTTGGCCATTTTGGAACATACCATAACTAACTAGGGAAAAATGTTATGATTTTAAAAATTGGGATGGGTTTTATACATTATCCAACATGAATTGGTTACATCTCTAATCATTAATATTCTTTTGGAGAAGAGTTATCACTGCCTACAATCCAAATAACTCTTCTTTCATCCACCTCTCACACTTGGCACTAGATTTGTCTTCAATTTTATAATATTATCCATAAAATTTAGTGTATTAAACCTTTTAATATATCTCATGGACTTATATTACTTAGGTTTACCATAAAATTCCATCCACTTGAAGCTTTCACTCTCTCACTACTTTGTTCATTATGCCATCTTAGACTAGTTAAAGTGAAGGCACTTGCAGAAACATTTAATAAATTTATTATACAATAAATGGATATTATATGATATATTAAGTCCCAATATCTCCCCCAAAGTTTATTTCACCTCTTTAAACTCTCATATACCTTAATAATACACAAAACTATCAATAAAATCCATTTTATACCTTGTTCATAGAGGTAGGGTACAACTCATTAGGCTGGGGAGGAGACATAGAGTGTCCTATACAACCTAAAACAATTTTCCAAGCCATTATATTCCATATTGATGAATTTACTTCCTCATTTTCCCAATCAGGTCTTTGGAAAGAGGTTTAGAGGGTTTTAGGCAATTTTTCCCTCTAAGGATGTTTCATGCAAGTCTGACATCCAATTCTCCAAAAAAAACCTTAAAATTGCAATTTATGGACCTTATCTATCATCCCCAGATTATTTAGTCTCCCATTCACAACCTCCAAGTAGGTGTGATCATTTCAAATTAACCACTCAAGCTTTTCTCTTCATTCCCTGCAGGACTAATGAAGTTTGAGCCAAGAAATGGCTTACTAGTGACTTTATCTACATATTAATATTTTAAACACTCCTTATAACTCAAAATATAATTTTTATAATACTTTTTAAGGATTATCTAGTGATATAAATGATACTGACCTCCCAATTGGACTTTAGGCCTAAACTAGACCTAATAGCTCTACATGCATGCTTATAGGTTTAGGGAACCCTATTGAGTTTATCACCTCTATGAATTATTCCACATGTTTTTCAATGCCTATCATATCTTTCCACATACTCATTCAAGGTATAACCAAGTTTCTAACTCATCTTCATAGCATTCAACCTCTAAACCTATAGATTTGTATCTTTAGGGAGTCCCCTCTATCTAAGACAAAAAAAGGGTATTTGCCTTGTTATCTTATGGAAAAAGATTATATGATAGGTTATCCTATGTGGTTTGGAACCTTTTTACCAATTCCCAAGTTTTGACCATTCCTTTAGCACCATAAGATTTTCAAAATCCTGAGACAAACATCTGGGAAATGTCACTATGTGTAGGGCCTTGATTGTAGACTATGTGTTGCCTTGAAAAAAACCTCTCCTCCCCCTATTTTAATTTTATAGGGGTCTCTTAAGAATATTAAAACTATGATGAAAGTTTTACCAACTTTCTTACTTCTCCAACCTTTCCAAACACCTCCACATACACCTTGCTCTTGATTGAGTACAAATATTGACTGTGTTTTCTATTTGAGGGAGACACATATAGGTGTTAGTGGATGATTGAAAATTTTAAAAAAATGCCTAGATATCTCTTAGAGTTTCCAAATTCATTTTTTATACATTTGGATCTATCCACCTCATTTTCAATACATGCCAACATAAAGATCGCCATTTCTTAGCTCACTATCATACCACAATTAGCTCCAATTGATAGTCTTGGAGTAAAACAAGGGTCTTATAGGTGGATATCTATATTTGAACCTATGACACATGATTTATTATCCTTATGAGATCCTTTTGAGTCTAGTTTCACTAGTAAATGGTTGTATTTCCATGTCTAAGTTCACATTATAAACCTATAGGAGTCTACAGTCAACTATAAATAAGTTATCTTAGGGTCAAGCGCACCTATAGGTGTTGATGGGGTCAAAAACATAGTATTCCAACCTTCATTGATGATCTTTGAACCATAATTGATCTTCTTAATTATTTATAATCACTTATCATAGTGATAGGTTCTCACCTTACCATCCTTGGATGTAGAGGTCACTTGGAGCCAAAATCCTATAGATATCACTAAAAAACTATCGTGAACAAATGTCAAAAATGGAGGCCTTCAAACACCATGATCCTCTCTTCATAAATCCATTCATCTTTGAATGATTATACCTCTATTTGGAGGCTAAAACATGGGTCTATTCAAACTCATCTAGGCATCATGTAACATTATTGTATGGTATCCACAAAAGAGCTTAAGCATCTATTTTGATGTTTTTAGGGATTTTGTCCCTGAACTCAGATCCTTCATCTTTGAACATGGTTCTTGAGCCTAATTTCCTATTCAATGCTCAAACATGACTATAAGTGTCTCTTCAGCATCCTAATAACTGAATATAGTTTCAAACATGTCCAATCTCCTCCATTAAGCATTCTTAGATCTCTGTGGTAGCCTGTAGATGCACACATAGTAGTGTATAAAGTAGTGGAGTTAGAATGTGGGTTGTGCACATGTTATGAACTTATATTATACTCTCAAAGCCTCTCCATATTTTTCAAACCTAACAAATACATCAAAACATGATTGAGTATCCCTATGAAATAATCCCAAGTCTCTATTTGTACCACCTGTAGGTGGGATTTTAAATGTTTAAGAAGTGAGTGTGGAGAAAATTGAAACATGTGCATAATGTATGACAAAAATTTTCTACTCTCTCAAAATATTCAAATGGATTTCACAAAATTTCAAGTACTAAAATAATACCAATTGTCCTTGTCCCAACATCACATTCTCCTGAGAGTGCACACCAATGGCATATGACTGTGCATATAACATAATTGATTTTCACAATCCATTACATGGTATTAGATAGGTATAGTTTGATTTTTCATACTCTAATGGGTGTTAAACAACATAATACTCTTAATAGCATCCTCATAACCGTGCCTAGATCTCAAAACATCATGACTATATGTGGATGTCTACAAGGAGTTAATTATGTGTTATGTTTTTTAATACGACTCCATAATGTTGGTTTTGGAGATTTAAATTGAAGGAGAGGAGGTATAGGAAGAATTGGATGCATTATATAAAACAACACACATTGCATTGAAACCACTATAGGGAAAAAAAACCTTCTACAAGTGGTGAAACTTGACTGCAACCTCAATTGGTGATAGCTTCCTATAATTTGAACTATTTGGCCAATGAAATCATTTACAAACATGAAAAAAATCATGGGAAATATGAGAGGAAATATTAAAAATAATCTATAAGAAAATTAAACAACTTAGTTGTATGGAATTGATCAAATGAGATCAAAACCTTCAGGGTGTGTGAAATAATAGGTGAAAAAATATTCAACTTGTTAAAGATGGCTCATAAAGTATAATCCACAATTAATTAAAATACAAAAATTAAATTGAATATATCCAAGTTTAATATCCACCACCAAGATCATTTAACTTGGGAGTCTTCCTACTAGCCATACTAACCAAAAACATGTTGACCAGTTTCATGTGCATAATGGAGTGATGGAGAGATAGAATGGTTTTATCTATATTTTGGCACTTCAAAAGAATTTAAATAATGTAAATTAGTCAAATTAAGTTTAATATACATCCCAAAAGCTTCTTCCATGTGCCATTCTCTCCCATAGGTTGTACAACATTTGAAACTCCCTCTTTTCCACTTGTTTTCTTGATTTTCAGTTAACATCTATAATTTTATGTTAGTAATAAAATTATGGATAATAAATATAATAAGGTATGACATGAGGTACATTTAATATGATTTTATAACACTTTTATTTCTTGTAAAATTATACCACATGCATTTATTTCTCTAAAATAGCCCCTGAATGACATCAAATGACACAAAGACCAAATTAGATCATGACCAAGGCTAATAATATGTTAAATGACATTAAATAAATTATAATACACCCTATTACATTATAATAAACTCATAAATCCATTTTTATACTATAAGGGGTTGACTCATTTTGACTTTTGGTCAAAATGGTCAATAATAGCATCTCACTAGCTTGCTAGCCTGCAAGATTTACTCTCGATATGGTTGCTTCTAAAATCATATAGAAATGAGATTATACCACATGGTAATATATTTCTCACCCACTTTCCCATGGGATTTACATCGAGTATGGTCATATTTGGGATAGTGAGTCATTAGGATTATTCCAAATGGTAACATCTTGCTCAGAGATTAGCTCTCTATATGGCCCCTTCCAAGATCATGAGCCACTAAGATGATGCCACATAGGAACATCATATCTATCTTCTATTCCAAAATTATCCATATAGTATTATAATCTGATATCACTCCCAAGTTCATAGAAGAGTTATACATGGCTTCCTCCAAACCACTCACCAAAAAGCTATAAAAATAATTAAGGTAAAATCAAAAAATAAAAGGCCAAGGGGAAAATCAGCTACGGCAAAAGCCATGAAAAGACTTGTCTACGAGGCATTTAAGGAAAGTCTAGATAGACAAATTTAACTGATGAAGATAAAATGACTAAGGTGAAGGCCTAAATATGTCCAATGAAAAATCTTGAAAACTAATCAATAAATGACCAATGAAATTAAATGCCAATTACACCATTCTTTTTGCATAAAATAATCCAGCTAATCTATAATTTGATGTTAAAAGTGATGCATAGAACATTAAGGTTAAAATATGAAGCTGATCAAATGCACATAGGTTTGCTTATAAATCAATAAGTCAAAACTAAACCAATAATATAATTGGTTTAGGAAAAAAATTGAAGATGGATCAAAGTTCCAAGAATAAGTGCAACAATATCGATGATCACTTAGTAATCAAAAGAACTAACCTCCTCATAAGTTGAGTAAACAAGAAGGAATCAAAACTTAAATAAGCCTTAGACACCAAACCAATATAATTTTAAGCATAGGATATACTGAGAGGGGGGTGAATCAGTATATCATAAATCTTATAAAACTTTCCCTTAATCAAATTCCACTTAATCAAAACATTTAAGATATGCAATAAAACAAAAACAATTAACACCACACAAGAGAGAGACACTAGATATAACATGGAAACCCAATGTGGGAAAAACCATGGATAACAATCTCCAGTATATGAATGAGCACCAACCCAAACAATATTCGCAAGCACCAACTTGTAGGAGCACCAACCCCTTTGCTAAGCACCAACCCAAAAAATATTCATGAGCACCAACCCTTTTGCCGAGCACTAACCTAGAAACAATTCATGAGCACCAACCCATAGGAGCACCAACCCCTTTGCCAAGCACCAACCCAGTAACTCTTTGTGAACACCAACCCACATGAGCATCAACCCCTTTGTGTATACCACACAACTATCTCTCAATGTTGCTATCTCAAAAAATGATAGTTCATTACAACATCTCTTTCCTCTCTCTCACCTTTTCTCTTCTAAGCTAGATATAACAAATACAAATCATATTCATCTCTCACAAATGCTCTTCGAAGCTAGATAATACAATATCAAATCAACCTCTTTCACACATATTACAAATGGCTTCTCAAGCCTTTATTTATAGCTTTCTAAATGACCTTTGGCCTTCCCCCTTTGTGACCCTTCAATCCTCATGGAAAATGGTGCCAAACTTGTATGACCCTTCATATCCTTGCCTTTGAAAAGTCATGTGGTGACCCTTCATGAGAAAAAATTTCCTTCCCTCTTTTGTCTTTACTTTGATGACTTTTCGTATTCCTCAAAGTGTCCCTTCATGAGAAATTGTGCCCTTCCTCTTTTGTCTTCACTTGGTGACTCTTGGAATTCCCCAAGATGACTCTTCATGGGAAAATGTGCCCCATCCTTCTTTTGTCTTTACCCCATGGCTCTTTGACATCTCCATGGGCCCTTCTTTTGTCTCATATGCAACCAAAAATATATTCATTAATATTAAATAAATATTAACACACATTAGCCAAGATATATCTATTACAAACATCATTAAATGAAATGGGGCCTTTATCACCAAAAATGCAAGACCTTTGACATCAGCGACAATATTTCCAACAATCTCCCCCTTTGTCATTGATGGCAACCTCAATCCTGAAACTTCCATATCCTATCACCTACATATCTTATCATCTAAAAACATACAATAACTCCCCCTTACTGTAACAACCTATAGCTATTCCTTGTACCTATTTTTGCACTTGTACTTGTACCTATTATTCTCCCCTTTAACATCAATGGCAAAGGGCTTACATGGAGCTAACACTTAGCTCCCCCTCAACTGATGCTAAACATCAATGGCAAGAAGTAATAGAAATTACTCCCAACTCCTCTCGTAGATCTTTGAATGTGTCCTTTGATCATGCCTTTGAGAAGATATCTGACAATACATACACATTTTCCCCTATCCTTTGAGCATCTGCAATCAACTCATTTGAATCTTTTTCTCTAATATCACAACCTTCAGCATGAAACTTTAATGTGTATCCTTGATCACATATTTGACTAACACTCAAAAGATTGTGCTTAAGACTTTTTACATATAAAACATTTTTAGTCTTAGTTATACCATATTCCAAACTCAAAGTACCTTTTCCAGCTATCCTGGCAGTGGTTTTATCTCTGAATCTCATTGTACCACCATTGATCTTCTTTAGATTTATGAACTTACTTTTATCTCCTATCATATGCCTCAAACATATGCTATCAATGAACCATGGCTTATCTTTATTTCTTACATACAGAGCTGTCTGAACCATCATAGAATCTTTAGGTTGTTTCTTCTACCATGAACATGTCTGAACCTTTTTCTTGATGAATGGAGTTTTGAAACTCTGATCCTTATGAACTGACTCAAACACACTTCTACAATACTGAGCTATGTGTCTGAAGTTATTGCACTTGTAGCATACTATGGTCTCTTCATCAAAGCTTGATAGAGGAGAAAAAGAGTTGTGGCTTCTGCTTGACTCTACTTGACTTTCCTTCTCCTTATTTCTGAAACTGTTAGCTCTTTTTCTACAATCTAATTTCTTGTGACCATATCCATTACAATAAAAACAATAGCCATAAAAATAAGACTTATCTGTATATCTCTGACTTGATTTCCTTTTGTAGCTTTGTTCCCTCTAGCCTTCTCTATTTGAAATCTCCTCTGTATTCTTTGCTTCTCCCCTTTTTGTTTTCTCTTTTGTAAGAGCTTCAATATAGCTCTTTTCTCAAATCTGATACATGTCTTATCTAAAGTCACCTTTTGGCTCTCTAATATCTTATTCAGCATGTTAGTGCTATCCTCAAATTTTGAATCACTAACTATTTTATTATTGACTGCTTTCTCAATCTCTTCTTTTAAAGAGGCAATTTTAGTAACATACCTTTCACATTCTTTTCTTGTTATTTCCAACTGTGTTGTTAGATCTTCTTCATTCTTCTTGGCTTCTTCAAATTTTTCTTGTAGATCTTCAATCATTTCCTTTGACTCCTGTTCATTTTTCTTGATTTGGTGCTTTAATCTTGATTCTTCTTCTCAATAGCTTTTGACTCTTCTAGGGCACAAATGAGTTCTTCCATATTCACTTCAACTTCCTCCTCTTCTTCTTCTTGATCATCTTCATGTATGGCCATGAATAGAATCTCTTCTTCTTCTAAATCATTGACTCCACTATCTTCGACTAAGCTATGATCCTTAGAATATAGGCTCTTCTTCTCGAATCCCTTCTTGGATTTGCCTTTGAAATTCTTCTTATATGTAGGCTTTTCTTCTTCATCATCATTTCCATTATTTGGGCATCTATCTAAAAAATGTCCAATATTTTTACAATTAAAACATTTAAAAGGTAATTTTCCTTGATATTTACCTGTTTCTCTTTTCAGCTTGCGAATGAAAAGTGTTTCGTTGTCATCTTCATCATCACTGGAACTATCACTTGATTCTTGAATCTTATCTTTCTCTTTCTTTGATGTCTTGAAATCCGCTTCTCTCTTTGAGGGTTTATCTTGTTCTGTCTGCATCTCATATGCCGTGAGTATACCATGAAGCTCATCCATCTTTAGCTTAGCTAAATTCTTTATCTCCTCAATTGCCAAAACCTTTGCATCAAATCTCATTGGTAGAGACCTCAAAACCTTTTGTACCACCATTGACTCTTCCAATGTTTCTCCAAGACTTTGAATCTTATTTATGATTTGATCAACTCGTAAAAGATAACTTGTTATATCTTCTTCTTCTTACATCTTCAAACTTTCAAACTATCTTCTAAAAGTCTGAAGTTTAGCTTGCTAAACCTTTCCATCACCTTTGTAAATATTCTCAAGTTTTACCCAAGTTTCATGAGAAAATTTACATTGCATAACTTTAACAAATTCAGATTCACATAAACCACATAAAATAGCATTTAAAGCTTTAGTATTACATTCACTTGCCTTCTTTTTTGCTTGAGTAATTGTAGATGTCTATGGCTCTTCATATTTCTCCACCACTACTTTCCATATGTCGAATCCAAGGGCCATCAAATAAGTCCTCATTCTTATGCTCCAAAAATCATAATTCATCTCATCAAACAAAGGTGCCTTATTTTTAAAAAATCCTTCATGTGACCTAGCCATCGTGCTTTCCCGATCTACCTTCAAGATGTAAAAATTTTCAAAAAGGAACCTGCTCTGATACCAATTGTTAAGCATGGAATATACTAAGAGGGGGGGTGAATCAATATATCATATATCTTATAAAACTTTCCCTTAATCAAATTCCACTTAATCAAAACATTTAAGATATGCAATAAAACTAAAACAATAAACACCACACAAGAGAGAGACCCCAGATATAACATGGAAACCCAATATGGGAAAAACCATAGAGAATAATCTCAAGTATATGAATGATCACCAACCCAAACAATATTCACAAGCACCAACTTGCAGGAGCACCAACCCCTTTGCTAAGCACCAACCTAGCAACTATTCATGAGCACCAACCCACATGAACACCAACCCCTTTATTGAGCACCAACCCAACAACTATTCGTGAGCACCAACCCCTTTGCTGAGCACCAACCCAGCAACAATTCATGAGCACCAACCCCTTTGCCGAGCACCAACCCAACAAATATTCATGAGCACCAACCCATAGGAGCACCAACCCCTTTATGTATACCACACAACTATCTCTCAATGTTGTTATCTCAACAAATGATAGTTCATTACAACATATCTTTCCTCTCTCTCACCTTTGCTCTTCTAAGCTAGATATAATAAATACAAATCATATTCATCTCTCACAAATTCTCTTCTAAGCTAGATAATACAATATCAAATCAACCTCTTTCACACATATTACAAATGGCTTCTCAAGACTTTATTTATAGCTTTCCAAATGACCTTTGGCCTTCCCCCTTTGTGACCCTTCAATCCTCATGGAAAATGGTGCCAAACTTGTATGACCCTTCATATCCTTGCCTTTGAAAATTCATGTGGTGACCCTTCATGAGAAAAAATGTCCTTCCCTCTTTTGTCTTTACTTTGGTGACTTTTCGTATTCCTCAAAGTGTCCCTTCATGAGAAATTGTGCCCTTCCTCTTTTTTCTTCACTTGGTGACTCTTGGAATTCCCCAAGATGACTCTTCATGGGAAAATGCATCCCATCCTTCTTTTGTCTTTATCCTGTGGCTCTTTGACTTCTCCATGGGCCCTTCTTTTGTCTCATATGCAATCAAAAATATATTCGTTAATATTAAATAAATATTAACACACATTAGCCAAGATATATTTATTACAAACATCATTAAATGCAATGGGGCATTTATCACTAAAAATGCTAGACCTTTGACATCAATGACAATATTTCCAACATATTATTATTAGTTTGGTTGATTTTCTGAACCACACAAGATATTTTTAATTCTAAAATCTAACTAAACTAATCCTAAAATTTCAACTTCATAGAAATCACTCAAAGACCATTTTTAATCAATCTAAAGTATAAGGACACATAGTTCAATATTAGCCTTATAAATTCTTTTTAATCAATAACTAATTCATGAAAAGGTCTCTATCACAAGACCCATTTAATTTCCTTATATTAGTATAACTACCATAGCCAAAGAGCACAACTCTCTTATCATTTTATATTTTATAAAATTTGGTCTAGATAAAGGAAAAGTCGAAGGTAGAAAGCTTATTAAATGCTTTAATTAAAGATTCTTCTATAAGGAATTTATTTATTCAAATAGCCAAAAATTATACTATACAGTCCTATGATGCATTTATTCTTCTTAGCAATCACTCATCCATTAATTTGAGATTCATTCCCTTATGAATAAGCTTGGTCTATGATATAAATTCATATAGAATACATGGCGAGGCACAAATCTCATCACTTATGATGATTATCCAAAAGTTTTAACCAAGAAAAGCATATTCATCAATTTATCAAAAGAATCGCATAGGCTTAAAAGTTGCTTCTTACTTGACAAATTTCCTCTAGGGAGATCTATGGTTGGGCCTATTGAGGTCCTCAATAGCACTCTTTCTAAGAGTTGTTTAAGATTTTATCCTTCTTAGATAAAACCTTAGCATGGGTTAACCAACTAGGTCTAAACTAACTAAGTAGAATCCATATTAAAAATGGCTTAACATAAGCAAATTTATAAAAGAAAAACACCATATGTCTTAATCATCTAAATCATAGGTAGCCTAAGTTGCATCCCTTAATATAGGAATGATTCCTTAATAGAGTATATTTAATTTAAATCAACACCATTAAAATAAATTCAAGATCCAATGAACAAGCATTACATAATATTTAACAGAATATATATTATATGTATTAAGGCCATTAATTTGGCCAAGCTCAGTCATTAATGTACAATCCTTCACTAGGATTCCTTTTTTAAGAATAATCCCTCAAAAAGAAGCCTATTAATCTGATATAACAAGCAAACTAGAAAATTGTTCTCTAGATTAATAACCAAAACACTCAACTGATAATATTTATAATAATAGTGGCTCACAACTTAGCCCACAATTAGTTATTGTCATATAAATATAGTAATTTCAACTAAGAATAGATCTTCCTCAACTTATATTTAGTTATAGAAAGCATCAAAGCATGAGTAGTCTACAACAGATGATGTGTTCCTCTTAGTTCCAAGTGAAACTTTGGCCAACATAAGGTGGGTTCACCTCCCAACCTTTTGCCATCATCAAGATACTACTCTAGGCAACCCTTGAGTAGGACTCCTAGCTCTCGGCATGTTCACATCATGGTGTAAGTTAAATAAAGGGAAATAATAATCAATATTTTTTGGGGTCAAGGAGATAGTTACTCATAAGGTGACCATCCAAGAAAATCTAAATTAATATTTTACCCATATTAGTTATATTTTTAGTAAGAATGAAACACAAAAGGGAAAACACAAGAATCATAAGGATATAACTCATCAGGCATACAGCCAATAAGATATATTATATAAGTAATCATGAGATGGATTAGGCATCCTACCATCATATCCCACATCAGAGAACTAACACTTATACTTTATGATGAATATGCCTTTTCATAACATCATAATTCTTATACAAAAAAACCATATTATCCAAGTAATTATAATACCATAGTTAGAATTATCATGGAGGAATACATCAACTCTAAACCCTCACACAAGGGTACTAAAATTATGGGGAAATTCAAGCACAACCATAGAGAAATAAACAAAGAGAAGAAGTAGGTGAATCACCTTACTCTTCATGAATAAAAAACTCGTCGATAATAAGATAAAATTCATGTAGTCAAACAATAGGATATTCCAGTCAATAGAATAACTATCTAATTATCCAAACCCTTTCATAGATCCTTTCTATAGGTCACAACCAGTTGAGATGCTTCCTCTCTAGTATATTTTCTTTTTTGTCCTTTTTTTCCCCCCCCCTAAGGTGACCATAAATTCCAAATATTCTAAACCCTATTTCAGAGATCAGTCCTCTTCAAATAGTCATTTTTTCTTCCTTTCAACCCAAATAGAACACGACATGTATTTTTTCCATCCACACTTCTTACCTACCCATTTATTCATAAGGGATGACCTTTTTCTTGGCCCATTATGGTGCATGATGGCTCTTAAAGATATATGTGATTGATTTTAATATCAATCCATCTCTTCTCATTGTTTCAAGGCAATGGCTAAATAATGGATAGGAACTAGCCACTAGACAATCAAGAAGACGGTCTTCTTCCTCTTATGCATTAAATTTGACAAGGTCAAATGTGGTTCAACCAACCAAACAAAGATTAAAATTTATTAAAAATTCAAAGACTATATATAAGGCCCAATGGTAAACAATGCATCCCTTTAAGAATAGGTAACTTTTAAGATAAGATATGAGTTAGATTAGAGGTGAGATCACACATGATGTAACAATATTTGGCATATTCTTTTTCCTTCATTGTAAATGACCTATTATGCATACTTATTAAACCCATAAAATACACTACTGTAATAGCCAAAATTTATAAATATAGCATGCTATATCATTTTATTAAATCAACATAATTAGCTTACCAAGTAATTTACAATGTCATGAAGTGATATTAATGTAGTACCTAATGCATGTAAAATTTAATTTGCAACATAAGGAAATAATTCAAGCATTGCTTAGATAACTCTTACCATAAAAATGATCTATTCACCTTACAATTAACACCAACAAGGGAGTATCATAATTGATTTTCATAATCACCGTTTTCTCATGAGGGGCCTTACACCTTTAGACTAGAGTCCTTCAGATAGACCATATTCATGCTTGGATATCTTTTCATGCTCCCTAAATATTTCAAGTAAAAATAAATTTAAAATAAAAAATCACTTTAAGTTATGGAAATAAAAAAATTATGATGGTCTTGATCATGAAGATTTGGAAAAAAAAAATTGTTACTAAAACATTTTTTGTGCTAACTGTATTTTTAACATAGTGATGTAAAAACTAAATATTTGGATTTAGAGGTTGAGAACCTATGTAGCTTAATCCAACACTAGGCCAACACTCCTTCCACATATAACATAGTTCCTCTCAAATCCTTACAACATACCTCTCTGAGGTGAGGATAAGGTTAAAGAGAATGTGGTAGATCTTGACATAGGTCTCATAACATCCCTAATTTTTTAACACCACTTTAAGAGACATGCAATATACTACTATCTATAAACTCAAATGTTTCTCCTCTTAATTGAGGGGGGAACCCAAATAGGTATCTTTATAACATATAAATTGTATGATCCTTCATTTAATTATCAACCTAGGAATGTATAACTTTGTGAGAGGACTACATTCCATATATAGAACTAAACTAATTTAATCAATTGAGTGAAGTAAATGGTAATCTATTGGGTCTAGTGAATTGAAAATAAGCTAACCCAAATATGCATTGAAATTAAACATAGTTATAAAAATTAAATTGTGAGAAATTAAATGATATGAATATAAATGCTAATTTACATTAGAATCTTCCCACACAATGAAATTGAAAGGTACACACACTTACAGGGATTGCATGTAAATGAATTGGGCATAAAACATAAATGAACTAGAACTAATAGATGGGAAATAAAAATTTTGACCCTTTCTGAGTGGACCCTACCTCAATTATATTGGAACATTTCCCCCCTCTTGTTTAAGACATAATTAAATCAAAAAAATTTCTATTAATTCAAATGTAGCATGAAATAAATTTACTACCAGTATTATTACACTTTGCTTTGAATTCAAATTTCTTCAAATATATTACAATACACTATTCTAGTCTCTAATTTTTTATCTCTATAGCCTGAATCTATTTATCTTATATAGAGATAAGACAAGAATTTTATTAGCTAATTTAGAATCCTGGGGGTTAAATAATCTAAACCATAAAATGGTTGAAATAGCAGAAAGGAAATATAAAAGAGTTGTGGAATAATAAGGATGTTGTTACCATGTAAATTCAAATTAAATTAAGTGTTTAAATGATTGAATGAGTAAAATATCTTTGGTTGGATTCAATCATTCCCTTCCTAATTTTAAGGAACCATTTATTCAAGAAAAACCATGGAATAGTTTCAACTCAAACTTCTAACCAACTATGATAGTTAACAATGTGTACCTACAGTAGTAGTTATGGGTGGACAATAGTTAGTTTTTATGAGTATATTAAGATGAAATAACTGATATGGGTGCCTATAGATAATTGTTATAGGTTGATAGCTAACTCAACACATTTCTCATTCTTTATGGTTGTGGGTACCAAAATATCACAAGAGTCGTGAACATTTTTAACTCTCCATTCACCATTAGTTATATGAAAAATAATCAAACTATTAAATCATACTAGTTTATATAAAAATAAGTGGTTTTAACCAAAACAACATTCATATAAATAATTCAAATGATATGTACATATATCAACATGGTGTGGGCAAAAAGAGTCTACATATCAACATAGGGAGGAATTTTAAGAGATAATAAGTATCAAGATGAGGGGAATTTCTATGTCTCATCAACCACATTTTTTGATGCAAGGACATAGAGGTTTATTATTCCAATTGATACCAATATTTAAATAAACTTAATATTTTGTTCATCACCAATGAAAGATATAAGTTAGCCATGGTAGATGCAAAATAAAACAATAAGAATTTCAAAACAAGTGTGAAACACATTTTGAATTAAATGATTGGGTTTATAAATTTTACATCTATTTTAAAAAATTCCTTTCAATAATTAATGGAAGGATGGAAACAAAACATTATTATGTTCCTTATCAAATATTCTATGAAATTAGTATTGTGGCCTACAAATTGGAGGTATCTTAGTCATCTAAAATATGTTTTCTCTTTTTTGTGTTGTGTTTTAATAAATTTGTTACTTGAAATATTACAACCTAGAAATATTTATCAAATCTTGATGAAAAATGAAAAGTTAGGTTGGTAGCTAAAAATATTTTTGAAACATGAACTATGAGGTTATTAATGAGGGTGATAAAAAAAAGTATCGTACTAAGTGGAAGAGCTTGTTTAAAGAAGATATGATATGAGTAGATTAATATTTCATATATAAGTATTCAAAGTTAGTCATAAATGTGGATAATGTTGGGTTTAAAAGGTGGTGTGACATTTTATGGCTTTAACCTATGCCTTTTATTTGGATATAGACATGTTTCTGACATATGGCTTGCATAATCTTTGACTTAATCATTTTTGAATCTCTAGTTGAATATTGGTAAGATTAGTCGGTCTATATGTATTAATGGATTTCCCACAACCTAAGTAGGGTATATTTATAAAGTTGTGTTATGATACCAGGATCATAAATTCAATCTTCTCTTCTATTTATAAACACTTGGGAGTATAAGCCTTGAAAAAGGATAAGTTATATATTCAAGTATTCATTTATCATTTCACTTATATTTTATGGATATATTATTTTATATGATTGAATATTTTTATTGTGTGTTTTTAATCTATTATATTAAGATTTAATATTTTATATCTATTTTTTTGACCTAGTAAGTTCATTAAATAAAATGGATTACTATTTTAGTAACCCCAATTATGAAATATATTGATCTTATCTAGTAATTGAATAAATTTCGTGTAAACTTGGGGTTGATAAAAAATAAATATATAAAGCTTTAATTTAAAATAGTATATATAGACCAAATTTGAAGCTAAGTTGTTTTTAATAAATGTGTATGCATATTTGTATTTTAAAACCCTCTCAAATATCACTATATTAATCAAGTGAAAAATATTATAATCACCTAAAAACATAAAATATAATACCCTAATACTTTTAAAAAAACTAAAATCCTAATCCCCTAAGACTTGAAACCCTTTAAATTAAAACTAGTATAATCCTAAAACCTAAAACCATATAATCTAATCACTCAAAAACCCTAATATTTAAACAATAAAGTAATGAAACATAAACCCTTAAATCCCTAAACCTTTAAATCCACACAAAAACCTAAAATATAAAAACTTAACACCCATAAATCCTAAAATCTAAACACCTATAACCCTAAACCGATAGAATCATTATATATAACTAAATATGCTTTCTTGATGCTTTTGAATTTTTCTAACACTATCTAAATTGAGTTAAAAATGCCATAAACTCATAACAACATAAACCCTAAAGCCCTAACATCCTAGATCTTAAAATATTTAACTTTGAATCCATAGAACTAAAATATATAAGAGAATATGCTACCTTGATTAATTTTAATTGGTCAAACCCTACCTTAATCAATAAAACAACACCATACACCCATAACACCCTAAATTTAAAACTATAAAACCCTAAAACCTAACACCATGAGCCTAAAAAACCATAAATCTTGAAACCCTAAACCCATACATGAATAAAGCATAAACCCAAAATCATTAAACTAAAAAACTCTAAAAAAATAATCATGAAACCTTTAAAGCCTTGAACCTTAGATCCTTAAAACATTAAAACTAAAAACCAAAATCCCTAATATATAAAAACCCAAACCCTTGAATGACCAAAACCATAGGATATAATTAAATATGTTATCTCAATGTGTTTTAATTAAGTAAAGAATACCTTAATGGAATGAATAGTACCATTAAAAAGGTTCATAATAATTTTATATATAAAACCCTAATATATTCACCATGTTAGGATCATCACACTTGGGATTTTTTTTACTATCCTTATTTTTATTGACATAGTTACTGTACACATCAAAATATGGTATTAAGTACTTTAAAATGACAAGTCTTAATTAAAATTATCATGTATGAATTGTGTGCACAAATATTGTCCTAACTCTCAATCTTTTCCCATCCTAGTGCTTTATATGGACCCCACCATTTTGTTTAATATTTATAGACTTAAATGAACCTCAACAATTATTTCAAACTTATAATCTATCCTCCACAAACATGAAAAAATAATTAGTTTAATCCTCCTATGCATGGGTCATTATTGTCAGACAAGTTAATACCAATAGTCAATAATTACCTAACCCTAGAAATTTCAACCCTTTCTCAGCAAGTTTCAATTTATAAATCTAAGACATTATTATGAATCAACCCATATGTTATGGATAGTTTAGCATGATAAAATTCCAAATTAGACTCATAGATGTAAATATCAATGACTCACTTGATAAGCTACTTGACACTTATCTAGTACACATATGCACACTATTTCACATTTAATAAAACTTCCCAATTATTTTCAAACTAAAAATAAATCACTAGGAGTAGTCACAAGCTAATTTTGAGGCACAAAAAAGCCATGTAAAATCAAACATTGTCAATTATAAAATAAAAATCATTAGTTTCATTCATATCCATGAAAAGGATCTCAATTTCAAAAAAACACTATGTGGGAGAGCTAAATGTGGTTTGTTTTCCCATAGAGTATCAAATATGTAGGTAATATTTAATCATCAATCGGGATGATTGGGGTCAGCTCAACCCATAACACTTTCCTATTTTTTTCAAGTTTCTAACCCTCACAAGCACACCTAACGTTTCAAAGGTGAATGACATTGAATTTTGGTCTTATGTGAATCATCAATGTTTGACATCACACATAAAGAGATTTCAGATATAGGTAAAGGAGATCATATGGTCATAAACACCTTTTTTCACATAGGTCACTACCAAACCTATGATTAATTTAAACAATTAATATTGACTGATAATTGATAAAATTGATTTTGTATAGATAGAAATATACTTTCATACCTAACGAATCACAGGATTATTTTAGAAAATTTTATACTATAAAAATTCATTCATATTCAGATTATCAATCATAAAATATAGTTACTTATCCCTTTGTGTACTTACTATATTTAGCATATGTATCTAGTCATATCATTACAATCTATATCAAGCTTTTACATTCAGATTCATACTTGAATGCCAGATTTAGTAATCTAATTTCACATACTACTTATATATTAATAATTGAAATTAATTCATCTTAATCCAAATTAGTGTAAAACATATCAATGATCCCATACATTGATCAAATTATGTTAAACTCTAAGTCTTCATTAGGGTTTCATTCTTCTAGGGTTCACTTTCAATGTTAGTGTTTTATTTTTAGACATGATTTTTGAATGTCCTTAATACAAATATTACCCATGGATATAATTAATGAAAATTTATTTATTTGTTAAATCAATTCATGAAGGTAATCATTTCATATTATTCCACTTGTATATGTTACATTTTGATTAATAATATAATAAAATGGATCAAATCTAAGAACACTAAAAGACTAAATATAATAATGAAAAATTTGAATCCTTCCTCAAATCGTACTTTTGAAACATCCAATTTGATTTTACTTTGTTTCCAATAGATTCCAAAAGGAATTCATGAATCATTTTGTTCCTTCTCCCTATATACCTCAAGGTTATATCACCTATCATCCTACTCACACTATTTTCCCTTGGCTTCCTTTATATTATGTTGTCTATGTTGTTAACACTATATGAGGTAAGTTTTACCATCACATGTGGAATAATGAATCTAGTTAACATGTTCTTCATCAACCCCCTCCACCTCCCACATATCCTATTTTGGATTCTTATATTCACATGAAATTAGAAGTAACAATTTTCTTTGCTCATGAAAAAATTATAGATCAAATGTTTACTATCAAAAATTTAATGAAGAATATTTAAAATCAAATGTGTCTAAAGATTAAATCACTTAATGTTAATAATACACATATCCACCTTCCTAAACATATTATTATAAATTTCACCTTTGCTTTCCCATTACAAACTTTGTTACACAAAATAATTTATCTCAAGTATGGGTTAATAAAAAACATATGTCTGGGATAAATGGGTCAATGAGTTCAAATAATATTAGTAATAATTTAGGATAAAATAATCATGAAATTTGGCATCCTATTCACCCTTTAAGATAATAAAAATAGTATTGTACTTAAAATATACTTGTGTAACATCATACAATAAAGTGTGTCTTCCAATCATATCATGAAAAAAACTATTTGATTGTGATGGTTTTTCATTAAAAACATCCATTCATTCACCACCAAATTCATATACATCTTAATATAATTGAGGATACGTCTTCAAAGGAAAAAAATATAATGATGGAAGTAAAAATGGAAAAAAGGGAATAAAAGAGATTATAAAAAAGAACAAATGGAACAAGAAACAATATGAAAGGCATATTTCAAAAAATAAAAATAAAATTTACATAAAAAACAATTAGAAAAGGTAAAACAAGAATAAATACAAATGGAAAAACTATAAAAAGAAGAACATGATTTGAAAAAAGAATGTACTTTTGAATAAAGAACAAGGAAAAAATATTTTTTTAAGAAATAAAATCAAAATCAAAATGCACCTCCAATATTAATGGGGAAAATACACAACATTACTCATATCCATAGACTTTTATTAAAGATAATGATAATAAGGGACATATTAAAGAACAAGATAATCCTAATAAATTAGTTCTATCCCAATATGATGACTACAATGATGATTATGACTATAATAATCCCAAGGATTAGTAAAATAGTGATCAATACAATGAATACAAAGCCAATCAAATTAATGATATTCTAAAAGATTACACATGAAGATATTCAGATAATGATGGACATGACTCGTGGTATATCTCTACTTACTCATAGAAAGAGTCCATTATCTTATTTTATACATTACCTACATGAGAAAATTCCAATGATGAAATCATTAGTTAATAGGAAAAAATCCATTGTACATATTTTTTTTGATGCTCGCCTAATTATTTATCCATTCTATTTGACTATTTTGACATAATTTTTCTCATATGTGTTTGCGATGATAGTTATTCAAGCCTTTATATTTGTGTTCACATGGATATTACCTACTGATTATTATCTTGATCCTAACATCCATTAGACATATCCTACAATGACCATTGTGCACATCCTTGGTGAAATTCTACTTGATCATTTTTAAATATTAACTATTTATACATGTTATTGCTTCAATTGTGCTTACATAATTGCATACATTTATATATAAAAATTACATGAAAAAACATTGTTTATTGTCCACTAGGGGCATGAAGATCCATTTATCCATGCATTATATGTAGATACATTATTGTGATTCACATATACATTTGGGGTATTACTTGCTTTCACTTTATCCACATGTGTGTGCTATCACATATAGTGCACACTATGGCTTGACACATGTTTTGGATTCTTTAGGTCCATTTCATTATTATATTTTATTAAATATTAACACTTGACCTTACTTGAATATATCATAAAATTCAAGAAAAAAATAAAATATACAAAAATATTCACATATTCAAAAAATCACAATTAGTCTCTATGCATGACATGAATTTTAGATTACACTAATTACAAATCTTATTTATCACATGTTTGGTAGATGTAATGTTATTTTAATACACATTCATTTCATTGTATTTAAGTATGATGTAGGACATACAAGTTACACATGGACATATAGTTGTTGGACTTACCTCTACCTAGTGGTCATGTCAATACTAGGGGAATCTTATTCTATATGTTTCACTATTATAGGTTATATATTTCTATAAGTTTTTACCATGATGATCTATTTAGATAGTCTACACATGTCTTACTAGTTACTTATATATTTTATAATGATACATGGATATGCTTTGATACTATGATGTGACATTGATTCATATGTATGGTGCACACTAGTCTTTATTTTTTTTATGATTCATCAACATTGTTACTCTTTTACATGGTACACTAGTTTGTGATTATATATTATGTGTGGTCCCTTTCCCTTGTTTAATGAGACATATTTATGTCCCTTGTTTTGTTCAAAAAAATTATGTTACTTGTTTGTAACATATTTATGTCACTTATTTTTTATAACATCTTTAATCCCTTGTTTTACTCAACATCTTTATCTCCCTTATTTGTGACAACTTTATGTCCTTTTTGTGACATATTTATGTCCCTTGTATGTGGCCCTTGGCCTTGTTTTTTGTGACATCTTATTATCCCTTATATGTATCCCTTGGCCTTATATGTTGAACTAATTATTGAACTTGTTGTGCTCATTGAGATTAGGGTAAGTGCACAAATTTGGGGGATAAAAAATGGCCTAATTGTGATGATTTTCCTAAAATTTCTACTCACAATTTGAAGATGATATAAGAACATGAATTGTATCATTTTGAGTCTAGTTTTCAAAACATTTTTTTTTAAATGTTTAAGTATAACCAGGTCAAGCATCTAAAATCTAAAGGTGAAGTCCTATTTTTTTAAATAAAATAGAGTAGATAGATGGTCTTGCGACCCACCATTTTTTAGCATCATTTAATATTATTTTAAAACCTTTGGTAAATATTCATATATTATATTCTAGTTTGTGACCTATATTTTTTTTATTTTTTCAATGAATATATTTTTTTTATTTTTTCGAGTAAATAGATCTTGTAAATTTAAAAAAATATAGATAGTCGATTGTGCAACCCCCTAACTACCTCAAGAAAAAATTATTTTTTTTGAATGTGTGTATAAATAGGCCTAGTTTGTGATGATATAATTTGTTTTTCAATTTTATCAATGAAAAAAAATTACAAAAACATGAATAGGCATGAATATTTGTAGTATGTAGTGGCCTAAAAAAGGAATAGTTAGAAGTCAACATACTTTGAACCCTCAAAATTGTTTAAAAATTATAAATATCATATAATTGGAAAGAAGAGAGCATGTTCATTTTCATGGTAATAATTGTTTGAATTTCATTGTTGAAATCCATAGTATATTTGGGGATGGAATTTGAAATTTATTGTCTTATATCAAAACTCTTAGACTCAGTTGTAAATTGATAGGTATAAGTATTTGGGTTGACAATCCAATCCATTTCAGAGCCAAAAGGCTTGGTTTTTCAATTAAAATTTTTCATAATGCATATGTTTTATAACTAATATATGTTATTTGTTCATAACACCCAAAAAATCAAATTTACTCTATGGGTACACATTTTTATGCTTATACCTATGTTCTATAGATCCCTAATATTTTTTTATAATGATAATTTTAATTGTAAAGTGAAGTGTATCATAATGAAGTGTACCAATACTTGAGTCTTACTTTTCAATATATGATTGGTTCATTTAAATTTTATAGAGTAAATGTTGAAAAAGCATATAAGATACTACATGCTCAACTTCTAGTGCACTTTAATATTTATACACACCAATAAATGTTCCATCAATGGCACACCTTAACAAAAACCCTAATTTGCTATTGGTGGGTACAGATCACCACTAGTACTTTTTCCCTATATAAACTACCATAAAAAGGATGAAATAATATTTTTATAATAACAATGGCCTCAATTAATAGGTTATGTGAAAATATGATGACAATGTATGAATGTGATAATGTAATGAGAATAGTTAACATGCATCATAAGTTGAACATGAGACATCGAGACTTAGTTCAAGACTAACATGTCAACCCCAATATCATAAAAATATATATAAACAAAATAGTCAAAAATGTTTAAATATGAAGGAAATTAGGGCTATTTTGAGCCCCTTAAATGTAATTGATTGATTATAAAATGTGATTTGGGGTTTAATCATCTCTAATTTCATCAAAGATTAAATCAAAGAAACATTAAATACAAGTTTTACATGTATATGTTGTGGTTATGAGATTAATAAACTTGAATGGACGATCATATAATGAATGAAAATGTCAATTGGTTCAATTATGGAATAATTAGGGTCAAAATCAACCACATGAACATATTTTAAATTTTTTTCATGATGTGATTTGGAGTGAAATTAACCATAGAATGTCATCATATACAATGAACCAAAGAGTTGATTCATTCAATTGAAGAAGAATTTGATGTAAATTCTAAACCCTTAAAATTAATTACAAGAGAAGGATATGATTTGGGGAAAAATAAGTTCAATTCTATAATGAATTGATATAATTAGTCAATGGGTACAATTAAGGACATGATTGAGGAAAAATTGAGCCCCTGAACCAAACTTGTAGCTAAATTAATTATATAATCTATGTAACACATGGATTAACTAACCCTAATTTTATCATAAATGCAAACATGAAGGTAATTACATCCAATTTGAACCTATTTAACCTAAATGCAAGTCTGCAATGTGATTAAAGGGGCTAAATTAGCTCAATTTTCATGACATATTAACCTTGAGCTCTAATTCTATCACAAATATAGTTCCCCTAAACCCTAATTTCATCACAATGCATTTTCATGAAGGTAATTGGGGCCAATGTGAACCTATTGAACCTAGATTTATGAGTTTAGGATGTGATTTAGGGCTAAATTAGCTCATATTGCCTTAAATACTGAACGTATTAGTCAATTTTTGAAGCCATAAACCCTAAACCCTAATTTTATCATAAATGCAAACATGAAGGAAATTGAGACAAATCTAAACCTATTGAACATGTACATAGAGTAAAGAATGTTATTTGGAGTGAGACTAACCATGATTTTATCACATATAATTAACCAAAGATTTGATTTATTCAATTGAGGAGGAATTTTGGGGGAAATTTTAACCCCTTCAACCTAAGTACAATAACATGATATGATTTGGTGCAAAATTAAGTTTGATTATATCATGAATTGATCTAATTAATTAATTGGTGTAATTAGGGATGTGATTTGGGAAAAATTAAGCCCTTGAACCAAATTTATGGATCAATCAATTCTATAATATATGAAACACAAGAATTAACTAACCCTAATTTTATCATAAATACAAGCATGAAGGAAATTTTGGATAATTTGGACCTATTGAACTTAAATGTGAGTCTATGATGTGATTAAAGGTGATAAATCAGGTCAAATTTAATGACATGTTAACTCTAAACCCTAATTTTATCACAAATATGTTCCCCTAAACCCTAATTTTATCACATTTTTAAAAAATCATTACATTAAACCCTAAACCCTAATTTTATGATAAATGCAACCCCTAAGTTCCCTAATTTCATTACAAATGCATTTTCATAAAGGCAATTGGGGCCAATTTGTACTCATTGAACCTAGTTTTATGAGTATAGGATGTGATTGGGGACTAAATTAGCTCATATTCCCTTACATATCAAGCCAATTCTTTAATTATTGTAATTGTAAACCCTAAACCCTAAATTTATCATTAATGTAAATACAAAATAAATTAAGGCCAATCTAAACTTGTTAAACATGTACATAGAGTAAAGGATGTGATTTGGAATGAGATTAACCCTGATGTCATCATATATAATGAACTAAAGAGTTGATTCATTCAATCGAGGAGGTATTTGAAGAAAATTTGAACCCCTTCAACCTAAATACAAGAGGAGGATATGATTTGGGGTAATTTTATTAAGTTTGATTATGTCATGATTCAATCTAATTAGTCAATTGGTAGAAGTAGGGATGTGATTTGGGATAAATTGATCCCTTGAACTAAATTTATGGCTCAATCTATTGTATAATATATGAAACACATGGCTTAGCTGAATGTAATTTTATTAGAATTACAAACATGAAGGAAATTGTTGCTAATTTTAACCTATTTATCCTAAATGGAAGTTTATGATGTGATTAAAGGGGATAATTATCCCATGTTTCATGACATGTATTATCCTTAAAAACTAATTTTATCACAAATTGAATTTAATTTTGAATAATTGAATCTAATTTGGACTATTTAATATATTTTGGACTAACTGACATTAGCGAAGGGGTAATTTAAACCTAATTTGGAGTAATTGAATCTAATTTGGGCCTCATTGAACTTAATATGTACATAAAAAAAATGAAGGGACTAATTTGACCTAATTGGAAATAAATAAGATAAATCAATTCACTTTAGACTAATTTAAACCCTAAACCCTAAACCATAAATTCCTAAAAGCTATAGTATCAATAACACATAGGTGTTAAAATACATACACATTATAATGCATATGCATTATTTAAAATTTAGATAAAAATTAATTTTCAATGACTATTTTTAACTTAAATCAAGAATTATATCCCACAAACATTCTCTGCATACTTTTTGTGTATTCTATGTGTATGTTTCAAGCATTTTTGATCCCACCTTTAAAAAAATATCAATTGTCCAATGGATGATGAATCATGTTTGATTAAGAGGAAAAGTTGAAGAATAAAACATAAAATTATTTATAAGAGTTGAGATAAAAACAAAACGTACAAATGCAATTACTTCATTATAGACAAAGTACAAACACTAATCCTGATGAGCTAAATGTCATAGATAATGAGCCAATTGATAATAATGAACTGAATAATGATGAAATTGAAAATAATGAATTAAATAATGATTAAATTAATCATTATGAAATATATAATGTTGGAAGTTCACATTCAAAGTATAATGTTTTCTATTTTGTTGATGATGAGTCTATGCATGATGATTTACCCCCCAACAATGAAAATAATTCATGGAAATAATAATGATGAAATGAACAATGAAGAAAATTTCATGGAAACATATAATGAAGAAATAAACAATTATTTTATATTACTTATTAAAAAAAAATTGTAGGTTAGTGGTGCCAAATAAGCTTCCACATTCATGTTGTTGGCATTGTTAGTAAGTACTTGGTGTTATTGTACTCTTGAATAGTAGTGAAAATGTGCTTATGAGTGGAATAAGAGGTCATGATCATTGGATCACATGTAATTTACTGATATATATATGTTCTTAGAGTGATGTATTTGCACCTAGGGGTATTGAAAATAGAAATGTCAATTAGAGCTCAAGAATATCTCTTCACTACAAAAATTTATATTTTAGGAACCATTACTACAACTTGTACTATGGATTAATCTCAAAGTTTATACAAACTTGATCTAGGGTGTAATTATAAGTATTTCACATGCACAATAAAGATCTTATCGTCTATCCATATGATTTATAGTTTCTATTTTATGTATGTCAGAAGTTAGACTAAAAATTTTCTTGTGTTGGGAATGGCATTCTTGAGCCTAGAATGGGCAGTGGGTTTATCGATCGGATGTGATGGGAGGCCAATAAATTTGTAATATATTTTTTATATCACTTTTTTTCAAAAAATAAGCACCATAAATGGATTTCTCCAATTGTGGCTGCAACTTTGACAACATTTGTTATTAGTGTTTATATACTCCTAAACAATAGTGAAAAATAACTTTTGGGTTGACGTAGAGGTAATTTTAATTGTATAACATGTAAATTTACTATATATACATGTTCATAGTGATTTATTTACACTTTAAGGTCTTAGAGGCATAAATTCTAATTGGAGCTCAAGAAGATATCTCTTCACTACCAAAAAGTTGCATTTTACCACCCATTACTGCAACCTGTGCCACAAAATACTATAGAATTTTATATAAACTTGATATAGTTTGATATTATAGGTATTTCACATGAATATGATGGATCTTATTATTTATCCATAGAATTTATATTTTTCATTCTATGCATGTCTGAAGTTAGGCTTAAAATATGCATTTTTCTTGTGTTGGGAAGGGTGTTCTTGAGCATGAAATGGGTGGTGGGTTCATTAAACAGGCTTGATGGAATGAAAATAAATTGGTCCTAGATGTTATCCACCCTGATTAACATGTTTTATTACATTTTTTAGCCAAAAATCATAGGAAATAGAGTTATCCAACTGTAGCTTCAACTTTGACAACATTTATTGTCAGTGTTTTTGTGCTCCTAAACAATAGTGGAACTGTGTTTCTATGTGGAATTGGAGGACATGGTTATTATAAAACCTTTAATTTTCCTATCTATACATGATTAAAGTGATTTATTTCCACCTAGGGGTTCTGAAGGTAGAAATGATAGTTGGAGCTCAAGAAGTTGTTTTTCTTCCTACAAAAAAATTATATTTTAGGACTTGTTACTATAACTTGTGCCACATATTTATCTCAAAATTTATATAAAATTTATCAAAGGTGTAATTATATGTATTTAAAAATCATAAGATTTATCTTACGTTCTATACATACAACTTATAATTTTCCTTTTATGTAGTCTGAAGTTAGACTAAAAATCTACATTTTTCTTGTGTTGGGAAGGGCATTCTCGACCTAGGATGGGTACTGGCTTTGTTGACCAGGTGTGATGGGAGGAAAATAACCTGGTCCCAGATGTTATCCATCCCTCCAAACTTGTTGGTAGTATCAATTTTTAACCAAGAAGCACCAAAGATAGAGTTATCCAACTACAACTTCAACTTTGATAATATTTATTATCATTATTTTTGCGCTCCTAAACACTAGTGAAAATACACTTCTAGATGGACTTGGAGGTCATGGTCATTGTAAAATGTGTAATTCAAAATTTATATGTTTTTATAGGGATGGATTTTTACTTGGGGGTCCCAAAGGTAGAAATTCCAGTTGGAACTCAAGAAGTTGTCTCTTCACTACCAAAAAATTACATTTTAGGACCTGTTACTACAACTTATGACACAAATTTATCTCAAATTTTATATTAAATTTATCAAAATTAAAATTATATGTATTTCATATGTACACCATATATCTTATATTTCATCTATATGAATTATATTTTCTATTTTACATACATCAAAAATTAGGCTAAAAATCTACATTTTTATTATGTTGGGAAGGGCATTCTTGATCCCAAAATGGGTGGTCAATTTGTCAACTAGGCATGGTGAGAGGCCAGTAACCTAGTACTATAAAATTTCCTTCCATCTGGATGTTTTGGTATCACCATTTGTAGATAAGAAACACTGTAAATGGAGTTCTCTAACTGCAACTTCAGCTTTGACAACATTTGTTGCCAATGTTTCCATGCTCCTGAACATTAATGAAAATTATTTTATAGGTGGACTTTTATGTCATGATAATTGGATCATGTGTAATTTCATATATATGCATTCTCAAAGTGATGTATTTTCACCTAGGGGTCCTAGAGGTAGACATGTCGATTAGAACTCAAGATGTTCTCTCTTCACTCCCAAAAAATTATATTTATAGAGATATTAAACTGTTATAGCTGTAAAAGTATATAGGACTTAAAATTGTATACAAAAACATAATATTTTATTAATTTTCATGTTTAATATATAATTTTATGCAATTGGTCTAAATAAAACTAAAAATGTCCCATTTACCCATTATTACACATTATATGTTTCTTCAATTTTTGATTGCTTACTCTCTTTGTGTCCAATCTTAAACTTTTTCAGCCTCTTCAAGGATTTCCATTAGGTATATACAAATATAGTTTTACATAATCTCTTTTAGGTTTGAATATTTTTTTGAATGAATAAACTTTTTTAGATTGTCTTCTTAATTGATTGTAATATAATTCGCCTTGTCAAATAGATTATCTTCTTTGATTTATCCTTTCAAGACCAATGTGATCATTTATAACCTAGATATCCCTAATTACAAGTTACTTTACCTTTTGTTCCAATTTCTTTCTTAATTTCTCTTACAATAAACACATACAACTATGTCCTTTTAGATTCAAATCTAGTATAACAACAAGATGCTTATCCTACCCAATCTATGACCAACTTTAATTACTTGTGATCTATCCCTAAATGGTCTCTCCCTTCATATTTAATATACCTTTAAAACTTCCTTATTTTGCATCAACCATATATTTTGTCAAATTTTTTTTATTAATCTTTGTTCGTAAACAAAAAATGTCTTATCAAACCTGAGAGTATACAAAATAAGATAATTCGCTTCTTAAATAATTATAAAACTTACCCTCCTATATTAGGTCCTTGACAACATTCTTATAAATGATATAATATTATTAAGTGAATACAATATATTGAAGGTTTGAAACCTTTTGAGAAGGTAAGATAGTATATGTGTGAATTTTTCATTGTGTTTTCAAGAATTACTAACTTATGTACCTCATTTTATAGCTAATACATCATTCTGCATGTTATGTGTAAAGCCTAAAATATATAATTCTAAATTCTTTCTAAAAGCATGATAAAATAGGAAGGTTGAAGTTATATATGAGGTAAGAAAAAATTATAAAGTAGGTATAGAGCCTTAAGAATGAGAGTTGAGCTTAAGATACATAGAGAGGACTAGAAACTATTGAATAAAGCTTCAAGCCATAGGTCTAATATCAAATATATAATAGAAGTGTAATCCAATACTCAAATGTTAATGTCAAATGACCAAAATAAGTACTCCGATACTAGATTCATAAATTTATAAGTCATTCCAATGAAAATTTTAGGCTAAAAATCTAGATACTTACATATCTTAAATAAATGGGTATGAGTACTTTGAAACTAGATAAAGTAATATTATCATGGATTCTAAACATAGTGTTATGTTTGGCACCACAAGCATCTTGACATCCTATAACATTAATTTAAAGTATAAATAATGTTCCATTATAAAATTTGGATCAATGGTCAAACACTACACTTCATTATTGATAATGGAAGTAAAAAATGTCATTTCTCATTAATTAGTTTTAACATTTAACTTACCATTGATGCCTCATATAAAACCATAATCCATTATATGGCATAGTTTAGGATCTATGTAGTTTTAAAATAATAATAAAAACCATAAAGGCATATAAAATAAGAACATAATAGAATTTCATGTGAGTCTCATAGGCATACAATGTCAATAATACATGCATTACCATACAGGCATACAAAAAATTAAATCATCTAACAACATAGTATCTAATGTCAGTTGAATGTCATATATGCATACAATGAAAAAAATCATAGATTTCCTTATCGGCATACAAACAATTACATCATCTAAGACATCTTAATCATCAAATAGCCTCCCTCTCTTTGCCTTCCTC
>JARHVA010000207.1:322500-327500 GCA_037957365.1 Torreya grandis
TTATGTTCCTTTAATTCAACAAGTAAGATTAGTGAAATTAGTCAGGAAGGTGTCCTGAAGTCAACTGTGGAGAGACTTTGTGCCCCCATAATTGCCTTTCAGTGTGTTTTCTTTTCATTTCTGTGTAAAGGACCTTGGGACAACTTTGTGCCCTCATTGTCCTTGATATCTCACTCTTGGAAAATTTTGGTGGAGACTTTGTGTTGCATCTCAATGTGTTGGTTGCTACGTCCTTGGTTACATTTTGTAATTAATACCTAGAGTATTCTTGTGGCTTGTTGAATAGTACTTCTGAAAGAAGAGGAGTGATTTTTGTCATTTTTCTTGAGTTTCTCCTTTAATCTACACGCATCATCTCTAAAAAAAGAGAGATGGATGGTTTGTCCTACCCTTGAGTATTATTTTCTATATATATAGGGAACCTCCCCTTGATGAGAGGAGAGATTAGTCCCTTTTTGATACGGTAAGCCTACACATTTGGATGACTAATCTTCTTACTTTCAATGATCAAACCTATTTTGTTTATCAGTACATTAAACGACAAAATATTCAACCAACAATTTTTGGCGACTCCGCTGGGGATATACATAATTTTGTGTAATTTGGAACCTCAAGTTTCAGATTAAAACATCACTTGTGTCTTACCCATTATCATTATAACCCTTATCCATTACAGATTTTGGGAACTCTGTTACTTGTCTTACCCATTATCCATTTATAGCCTTACCATCTTCCTCCACCTCTGTTATTTTATCTGGTCTGTAAAAACCATAGCTGTTGGAAAAGAGTGCACAGTTTAAAGCCTCAAGCTTCAAACTGAAGCAAGGTCAATTCTTTCCCATTTTTGTTTCACAACCTGGCAGATTCAAGGTATACATGAAGCCAAAGGGCTAAAGGGATTGTTGACCCTGTATTCGAGTTGGTACAGCAAAGTGATTTTGATATGTTCCCTTCACCATCTCGTCACCAACAAACCAAGAGTTTTCCTCCTACTAAAGTCAGATCTCCATTGCCAGACAAAGTATCCACTTCTACTGTTGATAAAGCTTTGCCAATAATTACCCCTCTAAGATTTGTTATTCCTCTTTTTCGCAATCCTATAATGGCAGTTCAAGGCCCCTGGGGTAATGCTTTTGGCCCCCTCAATCTTAATACACATCTACATGAGCTTCCACGCAGTTTAAGGAAGAATTTCTCTAAATTATATGGTGATGGGAAAGTTCATCCTGATGAACACATTGCAGCCTTCAGTATAGCCTATGGCATAATTGGAGTAGAATTTGAAGATGTAGCAGTCAGGTTATTTGTAGAAACATTACAAGGTGCTGCTACAAATTGGTTTTATCATCTACAGACTCGGTCAATAACTAATTGGAATACCCTCAAAGCTAAGTTTGAAGCTATATTCAAACCTATAAAAGATGCACATGCACTTTTGGCTCAACTTATAAAGATGAAGAAAGAACCTCATGAACCAAGGAGAGACTTCATAGCCAAATTTGACAAATTGAGGAACAAAATTCCTGTAATTGTTTGACCTACAGATGAGAATCTCAAATGCTTCTTCATTAATTCTCAGTTACCTGAAGTTAGTTTTCTTTTGAGACGTGTTGGTCAAATAGATCTTGCTGCAGCTCAACTTTTGGCCACTAAGGTAAAAGATGATCTCATCTTAGTAGGGAAGATAAGAAGAGATCAAAATAGAAATAGACCTTCATCATCTTCTGAATATTCATCTACAGGCACCACTGATCTAATGGTGCAAAAGCTGGCAAATGAAGTGTTAGCCTTGAAAAGACAAATGACACAAGGAATGTCTTCTACTCCTTCATACAGAGATATGCCAAAAAGGACATTTCCAAATCAGTCATATCATGGCAATGTTGCCAAAAATCAAGGGCAGCCAGATCATCTTCCTCCCCCAGAAGGGAAACTTGCCCTTGAAGCTCCTCCAACTAACTTAGCAGTTGGATATTTAGAAATAGAACATGCTTTCTTTTTTCAACCTAAGTTTGAGCAAGAAAATGACATTAATCTCTTCATGGAGGATCAAGAAGAATCAGTTGGCAACTCCCACATTGGTTTCTTAAATTGCCAGGATGAACCCAGAAGCAAAGGAGAAGCTATTGATGGATCATATGTAGTGTTTACCAGGTCCAAGAATCAATCAGTCTAGCAAGCTGATAAAAAGAAGATAGAAGAGCAACCTCAACCAGCAATTACAATTGCTAAGCATGGGACCACTCTACCTTTCCAGTCAAAGGATCTAGTGAACACCCAAAATGTAAGTACATCAATTTCACCTTCATCTTCTACTTCAATTTCACAAACCAGCCCTCCTCCCATCCCTCCTAAAACCCAAAAGGTTGAAATGCTTTCCTTTGCTCCTAGTCCAATTCATTCATTTGACATAATTGATCATGTCAAGAAGACCAAAATACAAATCTCTGAATTTGAATATTTGCAGTCCAATCCTAATCAATTGGATAAGTTAGTCCAATGTGTCAAGAACCAAACCATCCCTACAAGACAAGAGGTTAAGAAAATAATTCTTGATTCCCTAAAGAACATGCCCATTCCAAATAATCTTTTCATTACTTCTCCAATTGCCCCTAGGAAAATAGAACATTTCTATGTTTCCTTATTGATAAATGGTTATCAGCTCAACAATTGCATCATTGATTCTAGGGCATCTGAAAATGTCATGCCTGCTAAAGTAGCTAAGTTTCTAGGCCTCACACTGACCAAGACATTTGGGAGATGCTTCTCCATGGAGAAAAAGAAATTAACACTGCTAGGGCAAATCAAAGATGCCCAATTTGCATTTACAGCCTTTCCAGACAAGAGAATCAAGATGACTATCTTGGTGGCTGACATCCCAGCATCCTATGGCATTTTGTTGGGATGAAATTTCTGCAAGGACATGGGAGGAGAATTAAGCATGGACCTGACCAAGGTAAGAATCCCTGTCAAAGGCGTAATGAAGAGATTTCTCCCTAAAAAGGAGGCAAAATACGTGGTCACCCAAATGTCGACCCCTACAGCACAAATTTTGTTTGAGTCTTCAAGCAAGGGTTATTATTTCTTGACCACAGAGGATGTTCATGTTTCTATAGATGAAATTCCTATAGCTGACAATCTAAGAATTGATCCAAACAAGACTTCAGGAGAATTGGTAGGTTATAGTACAAACAAGGAAGGATCTTCCATCTCTAATGAAGAGAAATTTGATAAGAGATCAACTTTTGATGATGCTTGGATCCTGAAATCCAATAGCATCAATTCTTCCACCAACGATGGATTTGGGACCGTGTTAATATCTCCTCAAGGAGATATTCTTCTTTCATGCAATTTTCAAGTCAGCAACACCAACAACACAGCTGGATGCGAATCTCTATTGCTCAGATTGAAGATTGCTCAAGATGAAGAAATCAAACTCCTTCACATCAAAGGAGATGTTAATCTGATAGTCTGTCAAGAGTTTGATGTGGATAATCCAATCATATGCTGGATTGAACCAGAAGAACAAATAATTATGGTAATGGACCATGCTACTGCAAATCAAAACTAGGCAAAGGAACCCTTCACCAAGAAAGCAAGGAGTTATGGCTTTCAAATTGAAGACCACATCTGACAATGGGGTAAGAAGAAGAAAGAGCCAAGAGGAAGATGCAAAAAATTGGTTTCTTGGTGGAGAGTTCCATTCGCCCGTCACTGAATCTAGGGACAAAATGTCTTCTTGTTGGTTTATCAAGATAGAGCACTATTTTCACTGTCTCTCAGGAAGCAGCATCTAAAATACTTCATTTTTTGAAGTATCAGATCATTTCATCTGTATATATGTATATTTGTACAATTTTTAATTTAGTTTTGTTTTGTTTATTTCTATTTTTGATGCCTTCCATTTCTGGTTAGCATTACTCCGTAGCCCAATGGTACACATGAAGACACTGGGGATTCTGGATTCTACTCCATTCAATTCTTTTTGCAATTGATAGAAGTTCCCCAACTGGAGCCAGCTGTTTTCCCCCAAAAAATATAACTCATTTTTGGGACAAAATTTGAACTATTTTGGTCCTACAGACCAAAATTATCTCTTTCCTTTCCAAAATTTGTCCTGGGCATTCAAATTCCTCATTTTTCAAGCTTCTCAGGAATCTATGAACTCTGCAGGCTTGAATTTATGGACTCTACAGTCCAAGTTCAATGGGATTTATAGGTTGATTTCTATAGACTCTTTCAAGGTTAGAGAAAACTATGGACTTGGTTTCTACAGACTCTGCAAGTAGGTTCATTTCTACAGGTTCAAAGGCTTCTACAGACGGGTTCAATCAAAAGAATTAGTTTCCAACACTTAGCCATTTTCAGGATTGGTTCAGCACTTTGGCTCAATCAAAAATGTCCATCGGCAAGCATCTAAGCAAGGATCCAACCATTGAACCATTGAACCTTAAACCATTTTGGTTCAACGGGTTCAACAAGTTCAAAGGTTCAACATCATCGGCAAGAGTTAAGTGCTTCATCAAGGTTCAAAGTTCAACCACTTCATGGTTCAACAGCTTCAAAACACTTATCAAAGAGAAGAAGGATTGAACCATTGAACCACTTTAGTTCAAAGGTTCAATGGGTTCAAGGTTCAACATGTTCAAAGGCGAGTTCAATCAAACGGTTCAATAGCTTAGTTCAACCAAAGTAGTTCAATGCTTTGGTTCACTCAGTTGGTTCACTCACCCAGTTCAACACTTTAGTTTATCCGCTTGGGTCAAAGGCTGGGTTCAATTAAAGGGTTCATCAGCTTGAACCATTTTTGTTCAAAGCTTGGCTCATCGGCTTGGTTCAACCAAGCGGTTCAATGCTTTAGTTTAATCAAATAGTTCACTCAGTTTGTTTAATCAAAGGGATCAAAGCTTGGTTCAAAGCATGGTTCAAAGTTTGGTTCAATGGTTGGTTCAAAGGATCGGTTTAAATCAAAATTTCAAAAGAGCCTCCTGAAGGACAAG